>JAPYYV010011533.1:0-17915 GCA_030522625.1 Copidosoma aretas | reverse complement strand
GGGGGGGGGGGGGGGGGGGGGGGGGGGGGGGGGGGGGGGGGGGCCGGGCGGGATGCGTGCGGTCGGTGGGGCCGAATCGGTGCGAGTTATCGGTTCCGAGTGCAGTCGGAGCGCTTGTTACCCCATTATGGCCAACGTTGAGAGGAGGGTCTTGTGGTGCTCGTGGTGTTTTACTTTTTGTTCGCTGGATTACAAAATTAGAACGCGGCCTGGGCTGTATTTTCCCTCTGCCGATGATGTTCGGGACTCTCTATTGACCAGTGCTTTTGCATCAGAGAGTCCGTGTTGGAAATGTCAAGTTCGTCAGAAACTTGTGCGATGGGAGAAGTTGACATTTGAGAGAACGAGGAATCATCGGCTAGGTGCTCCAGAACTTTGAGTCACGAACGTTTCACTACGTAGATTCAAGAGCGAACCCAAGGAATGGATGACTTTTGTCAGAGCACCGTGTCGTTTCAACATTACTACACGTGGAAAGAATTCCCACGAGTTTATTTTAACAAAAATAAATTTTTCGAAAGATCCTAGGAACTTTAAGGTGTCAAAAGATTCCATCATACGTATTCGAATACAATCTCAAACTTGTTGTGAAGAACATTTAAACTTTGACATTTGTCTACGCCAGAGGTCAGTTTTTCATTCGCCAGGAGCGATTGGTTTTACCATTCGTCGAGTGTAAAAACAGTATACGTCATCCTGACGCACCAAGAGTAGAACGGAATCTCAATCCCGACGGAATTTCCGTCACTTCCTATTGTCTGATCGCTAACGAACGCAGTTGTAAATCATTTATTTCCCCATTGGCGGGATCTCACCTGAGCCGTCATTTAAACACTGCACAACACTATTCCGTCCGCAAATCACGGTGAATCGAAGCTACTGTAATCACAAACTTTTTTGATTGAAAAACTTTGGCATCGGCCACGATGATTACCGGATCCCTCGCGCTGTCCGAACGACTAACTCATCGTGGCCCGCAGTTTTTTTTTCCCTTAAAAAAATAAAAAAAAAACGCCTTCCCCCACGAAAATATATACGTCGGATTTTTCGCTCGGTTGGACGAAGGATGGGGGGTCCCGAAAAAATAAAACCATCCAATCCGCGTATTTTTCTCTCCAAACAGCGGAGTAGATCGCTCTCGTCTGCCGTCGCGCGATTTATGAGAATCACCTAAAATAACAATAAGGAAAATAACAAAAACCAACAACGGCGAAACGGAAGCCCTCGAACTTGCACAATGGAGCGCGGAAAGTCTCGAGGAAGGGATCGAGATAGCATCGATCCCCGAGCAGAGTCTCGTGGAAAAAAGGGGAGGCCGAAAAACTGAGCCTCCCATACACGATACGCTCGCCTGCCTCGGAAAATCCTGATCTATCGGTCCGCTCGACGTTTACCCCGCGCGCCTCACTGACTTCTCCTTTCGGGTCGTACGGCCTTTTTTCGTTTCAGACGCGGGGCTCTATTTTCCTATTTTCGACGCCTCAATTTGCCTCGGCGTTTTCTTATCTGTCTCTGCCCCCCTCGTCCTTCTCCTCTCCTGCGCTGGCTCGAAAAAATGTTCGCTTCGGTGAACTCGCGCGCCGCGCCCGGGAATATTTTTCCGGCGGTCGCGCTTCTGGGTGTGCGTGTATATGTGCGCACGCTTGTTACACCGGCAAACAATGCAAGGAGGAGCGTCGAGGAGTTTTCTCGGAATTTCCGGGGAAAATACTCACAGCCCTCTGCGTTAGTGTCTCTTTTTTGGCTCTCGAGAGTGATGGCGGGATCTGAGGCGAAGGAAAATATATACTCGTTGGTCGAAGAAACATGAAATTTAGATGCTTCTGGTGCGCGTATGGATTATATCGGGAAGCTTGATTTGGTTTCGATACTCGGAGATGTGTATGCAAAAATTTCCCATGTTGCTTCTGTCTTACCAAATTATTCACAAATTAGTTCTTAAATTAATCATTTGAACAATATGTGTACATCTCGGTAGGAATAAACGCCGATGAAAAAAATGTTAAGGTACGCATTTATTTATAAACTGTATAAAGTAAAACATAATTTGTTCATATGCTTTATAAAAGCAGGAGTCACAAATCAATTTAATTTTTCATAACGACATACACCGTTGATGACCCCCACTTTTATCAAATCGTGCATACAATGGAAAAGTTTATTTCATACATTTAGTTTACTAAGACAAGCGTATCCTCATAAATTTCATACGCTTTATTTGTATTTTTAATTTTTTTGTTAAAACCATACTTTCAACCTTTAAGAGTGCACCGTCCTCGAAAACTAAGTAAAAACAGTCGAGTGTAGTAAGACGAGTCATCATCGGACGGCTGAATTAAAGTCACCTGCCTAACCCAATCTGTACTCGAATATTGCATGGTTTTCAGTGTGCAATGAAAAAACCCGTGCAAAAAGTGAGAACCTATCCGTCCACTCGACAAAATCGACGAACAACAGGACACCATCAAATACACCCCAGAACCCAAAGCTCAAAATCCAGAAGCACTTGAAACCCAATCGGCTCTTCGATTCCGAAAATCGCATATTAATCAAATCCAATCAACTCGACAATTCCACCACCAACGTGACCCAACAAGCAGCGAGTGCCGGCAGTCTAAATTAAATCCCCGCACGCGCGCGCGCGTCCAATTTGGCGCCCCGGCCACTTGACGCGGCAATCCCCGGCATCGGCCTCGTTAGCGCGAACAATCGAGCGCCGCGCCGCGGCAAGTTCTAATCTACCCCCGACGCGGAGGAACGCCGCTGACCGGCATTAATTACCAATCCGTCAAACGCGACGAGCCGGGGCAAAAACTCCCCCGTTATAAACGAAAGAAGTTTAATCGATGGAGTGTCGAGGGAAAACGGGACTCTCTACGCACACGTGCGCGCGGCCGCGGCGGCGCTCTCCCTCGGAAAGTTTGATTGGCTCTCGGGGCAGAGAGTGGCCCTAGCGGGGCGACAAAGGGAATTCCACGGGGCGCGCAAAATTCGCCTGTAATTGAATAAGTTGAAATTCGCGCGGGCGTGAAATTTCTTCGCGCACGGGCGCAGGATTCGAAGCCGCGCTGGAGCGGGGGGAGGGGATTGTGCATGGGGTCTTGCGTCGCGCCCTGGTGGTTTTGTGAATTTCGCGGGCAGAGCGAGGCTCGGGGCCATTGAGCGAGGAAAGTTTCGAGGACAGAGGAGAGCGTTGATTGTGATAGTTTTAATGAGGAGGACTAGTGGCTTAGTGGTGGGTGTGGTGGGCGGGTGTTGGGTGTTTTGGTGCGGGGGGGGGGGGGGGGGGGGGTGCGTTTCGAGCAATCGAGGAGACATTTCGTAGTTTGAAAAAAATTTTTGACGATCTCTTTGGCTGCCTACTGAAAATTGTATTTTTTATTGCTTATCCAGTATAAATTTAATTTCAATATTGATACGCTATTGTATTATATCTGATTTAGTTACAGTAATGAAAAGTTTCAATTTATTTCGGTTGATTGCACATTGATTTCATTAAAGCTGATCCAAATGATTTAGGATAATACTCTTGATTCAAAAGTGCGTAACGAGACTCAGTTATTCAAATAAAATTATCACTGCAGACAGGAAAAAAAAGGATGAACCACGGATAGCAAACACAGCCGCTGAAATCACATCGTTAAATTCCGTCGCAAAAAGTAAAGGGAAAAGCCTGCTCGATAAGTCAACAAGCGGAATCCGGGATAAATTAGCGTGACACGCCAAAGCGCGAATAAATACCCCCCACCCACATCTCCGCCACCGCTGCCGTGAATCAGTCGTGTGATTGCGAAATTTCTAGAGCGTCGGCACGCACGGGTAAAAAAATAAAAGCGCGTGTTTACAGGCGCGTTACGACGTGTTCTCGAGGGCAATTAAGCGGACGTTTTCGCAGTGACGGCTACACATGTGTGTGTGTGTGTGCGAACAAATGGGTCGAAGAACGCCGCGACGGAGCCTACCTGGGAGTTCGAATTAGTGCGTTTACTTATAAAAAGGGCTAAATCGTGTAAAATATGTTTAGTAGGAAAAAAAAAATTTAATATTAATTTATTGATAATTCTTGCTTGCTTAAGAAAACAAGATTGACAGATAGTATTTAATAATATAACTTATCTATGTATTGACTTTTCATTCTGTCAGAATGCTGTGATTTTTAATTTTTTTAACTAATATTTAATACAATAAATAATTAAATAGTAGGTATGATAAATGTTCAGAAAAACAATTCAGGTCATAGCACCAATAGTCGATCACTTAAGCATTAAAATTATTATTTAGTGCGTAAATAACATTTTACGTATATTTTAAAGATTTGTGTAGGAAAAAGTAACTGAACTGACTGACTATTGGGACATGATCGGCTACTGGGACATCGACTTTAATAAAAAATATTTTCTGCACTTGAAAAAATTTTTAACACTGGTTTTTATAATTAGTATTTTTTTTTATTTTCTGTCAGTAGTTATAACTTTTATAAAGAATAAAATTTTGCTGATACTGTATACCATTCTGTATTCTTATATCACAAACGTGGTTTGTTCTTTTTTTATTATTTATTTATTGGAAAATATTGAATTTCCGTATAAAATTCAATTTATAGCGCACCAGAAAAACTTTCTTTTACGCTTGAAAAGTTAAAATCGATTTATCTGCTATTGGCCTCGTGCGAAATTCAGAAACAGCGCCGCCAGTCGAGTGATTTGAGAACATTTGGCCTAGAATAGAAAAGGAGAACAGTATGAAATGATAGATATATGTTGGGTTTGTTTTGGTCTAAACATTAACATATATCTATCATTTCATACTGTTGTCCTTTTCTATTCTAGGCCAAACGTTCTTAAGTCCCTCGACTGGCGGCGCTGTTTCATAATTGCGCTCGAGGCCAATTCACGTGTTAATGAAAGACTTTATTTTATCAAAAAATTTATATCCAAACAAATAAAATGTTTGCGATGAATATTAAATTTTTTATAATAATATTGATAATTATTTTCAGCCAATTTTGTATGTCAAAAAATGGTAAGGTCATCCAATTATTGTGAACGGAAAATAAAATATTGCGAGAGAAATTTAATCATCCTCAAGAAGTTTTGAGTAACGCAATATAAAATCTTTACAGTGTCTTACCTTCTAAAGTTTGGCTGAATGTTGGATGATTAAGCACTTTTGGATAGAATATTTCGGAGCTCATCTGTAAATTTAACATCTTCTCTTCTGTCCAAAAAAAATATTCTCAGAAAAACGCGGCTTTCGAACTATCGACCTTGAAAACTCTGCATAAATCTTAGTAATTCCATCGCTTTGGGATTCTGCAGTGGGAGCATAATAAACCTATTAAATTTCCTCGAATTTAAATTTTCAAACAGACTACTTACATTCCAAATTGAATTCCACATCATCTCGATCCTTACTCTCCTCTCTCCTTCCTCCTCTGAAAACAAAGAAATGGAAATGCAGGAAATTACGTTTCGGCACTGCGATTCATCAAAGGACCCAGAGGACGCCGTACGAAATGAAGTGCAGCAGTTTGGTGGATCCGGTGCGGGTATACATAATGGCATGTGTATTCTGCGGTCACCCTACTGTCGCTCCCCTTTGCAAAGTAACTAATGCCCGCAAAGCGAATTGTCACGCAGCAGCTGAACGTACAGTATACATAAAGGTACTGCGCACAGGTCAAAGGAGCCTCGTAATCCATGGTAACTCTATCCCCTCGTTAACCGCCACAATGAATACGGAATGAGTGTGCGGGTGCCGCTACTCTGCTTCGGGATATTTAGTTCCATACGATTCGTGAAATTTTAATGGCAGCATTGAAGTTTATTATTTATTCATCACTATTCGCGATTGTGAGATTAGGTGCAGGGATGAATGAAGTTCATCATATTAAGTGCTTTCAATTGAATTTCTCTCGCGACGTAAGCATTTTCTCCAAACACTTCTATCGAGAACAATGAACGGGATCTATTTTCAACCCGAACAAAGGGGGAATAGTAGAAATTAAGCATTTCAAAAGAGAAAGAGGAAATATTACTCAGCCCTTTCACACAGGATCCAATCTCAGGAGCGAGAAGAAGAAGTTTTAACTCGGTCACGGAGCAGGAGGGTCGATCCTTTATGATTAAATTTTATTTTCTCGCTCAAAAGGCAAAGGAACCCATCTCTCTCTCTCTCTCTCTCTCTCTCTCAGGGGGAGGGGAGCAGCCCACTGCGCGCTCAATTATATTTATTTTGCCGCATGAAAATTTCATCCGCTCAAACAATCCGAACGAGGCCAGCGTTTGAATGGGGCCCTTTTTTTCATCGAAAAAATTTCGCCATTCAAAGTGATTCCGTGAAATTAGCGTATATTCCGCACGCGGCTCCCGCGAAGAATACTGAAGTCGAAAAATTCTTATTCGAGCAACTCTCCGTGCATAAAAAATTACGCGAGCGGAGCAAACTTTCGCGCACCCGCACGCGGGCGTACGTACGTAACCCACTTCGCCAACTCCAGAAGCGGTTCCGGTCGAACGAACCGAGCTGCTCTGGAGGAGAAAGACGCGTAATAGAATCGTTGCCCCATTTTCCCCCTCTCCCCAAAATCATCGAAGCCCTTTCAACGAAAAAAAAAGGAAAACAATGCTATCGCCCATGCAAGCGAAATACCGCGCAAAGCAATGTCACGGGGGGAAAAAAAGGGGGCCAATAAGGTGCGCTCCACATTCGTCCGAAGAGCGGGCCAATCAAACTCGAGTGGCGGCTCTCGAGTCCCGCTGTCGCTGCTCTCTTTTCACAAGGGCACGACGATGCAAGATCCTTTACCCCTCTCCCGCCCCCCAAACTTGTTGGCAGAATGCAAATTTCCCTCCCCTCGACCCTCGGACTCCCGCGGGAGGAGAACGGTAGCCTTGTTTCGAAGCCCTCCCTCTCGTACTGAACCGAGAGCTCTGGCTCCACCCGGTCAATTAAGTCAGTCAGTCAAAGGGGGCCGGGTCGTGTATGTAATACATTTATAGTCTCGCGAGAGAGCGACGCTGGGATTCTGTGAAACCGAGCCCCGGGTTATTTCCCATGGGCGGATTCATTCCTTATGAGCTTCGGGTGTGAAGCGGGGAATATCGTAGGTTGGCTGCCTTGGAGTTTTGTCTTTCGGCCGTGACACTTTTTGTCGGAGTTTGACGTGTGTGACACGAATTCGTTGATTTTCTATTTACAATATCTTGGAAAGTATGCGCGTCTGATCGAAATTTGGAAATACTAGTTTTCTTCACAAATATGCCTCTCTCCAGGGCGGTACCCGGGCCCGAAGGCGCTTACGAAGCAACGCCCGAGGGACCGTTGGGGCCCCCCTGGTCGGATGCACATGAGTGGCGAACGCTGTTTTTCCTACCGAGGGTGTACCAGGGTTCCAAAAATGCCCGAGGCAGGAAAAGAGATTTTGCGACTGTCCTGGTGAGCTTAATCTCGTTGTAATATTGTCTGAAAACATTTTAAGAACGCCCAGTATATTGTAGCTTACTTTTTTTTCAAACAGCTAACTTGGTTCGCAATACGGCAACGCGGCTGATTAGCATACTGGGAGAAGGAAAGAGGAAAAAAAGTAGTGGCAGGACCGAGCTTTGAGGGAGCACGAAAAAGGGTCACGCTTTTACAGCATTTGTCACGACACACTTTCAAGTTTCCTAGTTTCGAGCTTGCGAAATAATGTCGTTAGGGGAGATGCGGGCGACGGTGAGATTTTTGCTCCCTGCATGTTTACGCAGCGTTTCCGAGCTGTGTTTGAAAAATCTCGTGCTCTGCGTCGTGGTGAGAGGTAAAACTTTTGGGATGGTATCGTTTTCTTGGTTTTGCAGCAGAAAGTTTTCGTGAAAAAAAGCATCAAAGAACGTTTTATGTTTTAATAAAGCGAGACGCGGGTGATAGATAATTTAATTTTCGTCTTACCAAAAAGTAATTATTATTATATTTTTTTTTTGTTCATCATCGCCCGAAGGCTCAGACATGGCTATTTTGACACAGTATTGTGTATTTTAGCCACACAGTGGATTAGAAACAGTGGGTTGGGGAAGTAGACACGTTGGGTTTTTTCTGTGGGAGAGAAAACCTACAACTAGGGCCCTATGGCCTCAAATTCTCCATAAAACCTACAACTAATTGCTGTATTGCCTAAGTCATGACCGGGTGTCTACGTATAAACACCAGGACAAACTCCTGCACACCTTCCGATCACGTTGCCGAAGCGTGAGAGAAACAGTTAATCGACCAGAAAAATCAGCAGAGAAGGCGAAATCGAGACTCAAACTGTCACCCACCATCCAAGTACTATAGTCGAGCTGAACGCTGTTTATTTCTTCTGAGCGGCAGAACTGTTGCTCTACCGCTGCGCCACCGTGTCGGTATAGCGTAATTATATTTGAAAACTATCCGCTGCTTTTAGAAATCATGCATATAGAAAAAATAACTGTTTTTCAATTTTCAACTTATTAATAAAAGCGTAGCTCTACTGTTTTTTTTATGTTTTTGTATTTTTAACTTTTTAACTGTTTATTATTAGACTTTTAACTGAAAAAACTCTATTATCTGCGAAATTAAGTAGAAACAGACGAGTCGGGTCGGACGGTGAGCCATCGACCGCGAACTAACCTGATCGGTATTTGAATTCTTTATTATTTCAATTTTCAGATACTCTATAGGAAACATTTAAATTTAATGTACTTAAACTAAATTTCATCATCATCCACGAGAAGTATTTATGTCTGACGAAAATATTGTTAGCTAATCTAGAAGTAGGTCGAAAATCGATCGCAAGATTTCGCCCATCCTGCCATGGACAGACAGACGGTACGAGTTAAATAATAGCGTGCATAAAGACTTATGCTTGGAGTTCTACTTGTAAGTATAAAGCGATACATCGTAAGGTCAACGTTAAGTGACGTCAAGCTAACTCCCTTTCAATGCAGTTTGACGCTAATGTCGTCCTCAGACATTGCGAATTCTTCAACCATCGTTTACTTGGACAGAGCCTAAATCGAAAAATCCGAGAATCGAAAAACAAACTCAAAGGTGCTCTCAAAGGGCATCGATTCAGTCTGTAAACCGTACTCCGCTTGCTCATCCACTCGTACAGCTAAAGCACACCTCCACTGAAAGGGACGCTCCCAATAGCCCAGCGGCAAAAGAAACATTTGCATTAAAGGGTCCTCCTCGCTTTCCTCTTTGCACGCGCGTGCATCGCCCAAGCGCCTCGAACGACGACAGCGGACAAATAGCTCTTCCCTGCGGACCCACCGGGTCGCATGACTTTTTGATGTTGGCCAAACGTCGCTTTGGGATATTCCTCGGCTTTCTCATCGCGAAACAAAACGGGTGTCGTTCCTTTGAGCGAGTCGGGGAATTAGTAATAGCGAGCGGCGAGGGACTCGAATGAGGCAAATGGAAATGTCTGCCTGGTAGTATAGAAACGACGACGGTCCCGTGCCCCATCGGCCGGAATAATACTGCGCGCCGGGAGACGATAAAACAAATGAATTAGGAAGTGAAGAAAGGAAGAGGGTGTTTTTCTTGTTCTGCACGTTTTTGACGGTCGGATCAATAATCTTGAGAAGTGCATACGGGCCTTTGTTCTGCCGACTGAATCGATAAAATACTGTTCCTTATGTGAAATTTGCCATGCAATTTTAATACACTCGGAGAATTTCGTTTACTGGGACGTCACTTGTTCGAGGTTATATTGACGATTTTCCCTGATACAAAATTTGTTTGTTCGATGAAATTTGTAATTTGTAACTATTCCATTTGTGATAAAGAAGATAATGCTTTTATCACGTAAAGTAAATTTCTTCTACTATTTTACACTATCTTACATCGGGGACACAATTTCACCACTGGCCTCTTATGCCTACTAAAGTCAGCTTTTACATTGAAATTTATAGTCGGGTACTTATTAATGACTAAAAAGCCTTAGCACATGGCTCGTTTTTTATATTAAAGTCAGCGCTGAAAGGGGGTAGGGAGCAAGTCAGACAAGCGTGACGGACAAACTTGCAGACGGCGGAACGGGGAAAAGAACACTGAAACGGCACGTGCTGTAAAAGCTCGGGGCGCAGACAGAGAGTAGTGGAAGAAGAATAAGTGTCTCCCGGGCAAAGTTAGCGCAAAGAAGCTCTGGGCCGGAAGTAAAGCAGCAGAAGCAGCAGAAGAGAGACGGCATCGAGATGGTCGTTGGACATTAAAGACACGGTGACAAAAAAGAGACGGAAGAAAACAGGGGCTGAATGGTGCAGAAGTTTGAAAAGAGGGACGGCGTATAAATGACTGATTTTGAACATCAGCGAGTCCGCAGCAGATGCTACCGGCAACTGGCAACGGTGTATATTTGCCGACCTGAATTATCGCGGGGCGTCTGCCGATCCGGTCATTTCGCAAAGCAATGCTCCGCCCGTTGCCTCTTCCATTTTTCTCGCCTCCTGCCCTCCGTCTGCTCCCTCGACCCTTTTTTCTCTCGCTCGCTACTTCTAATTTCCGGATTTTTTCGCTCTCCCCGCGCGCTCCGTTCGCTTTGACCTACATTTTTTATATTTCAATTAGTAGTTTCAGAACTTTCGAGAAATGAGATTCATGTGGATGTGCAATAGGATTGAAATGGGGAAAAAAACTGGCAAATAGTTTTATTTGAAAGAACACACGTGCGAGAGAGATTTTATACAGAGTTGAGACTGTACACTTTGAGAATGTGGTTCGTTAATCTAAATCGATAATAGTATCACCTATATACCAGGTGTCGAAAGAAAGATACTTTTTGAGAGACTTTTCATTATTAATTTGTAAATGACTCGATTTTGTACTAATTACGGGTGAAAATTCACTATTAGAAATCAAGAGATATGGAGAAAAATCCATGCTATAAACAGCTTTTATTTATACAAAACATTTTTTTTTCATTGGAGCTGAGTAGTAAAAGTAGAAGCAGTTTTGTATACAATGAAAGCTCTTATCAGTATGCAAATTGTAAATCAACTCATTCTACTATGAAACTCGATCACGTCCATACGCAACGTTGATTCCACGCATAGCAATAAAAACTACTGACTCCACTTATTTTAGACTGAAATTTTTTTCAGACCAAAAATCATTACTTTACATTGAAAAATATAAATTTTTAGAACTCTATCCCGCTGTAAATTGAACGAGTAGTAAACGCTTTGTCCATTTTATATTCTGTACATTATTTTAACACTTCGGAATATCCCTACAAAATACATGTTTGAGACAATCTACCATAGTTGTACATATCTTTTTATAGCGTTATACCAATTTTGTACCGAAAATATACGAATTTTTATCACGCTCTCCTCGCTCATAATGTAGCATCCAAAGTAGCGAAACGATTCATCACAAAATAACAAACGTCTCGTGGGAAGAAAAATAAATCAGCCTAGCTCGCAGAGCTAGCGCAACGTTTTGATTTGAATTAATGAACCGGATATTTATCGGATCGCTCTCTCTATTTCTCTTTTCCTCATTCTAGCATTTATCTTCGATACGCTGCAGGAATCAGAATGAGAGGCAATAACGCGGAAATACTCTGCCCCGACAAAACTGCTGCCATCCAACACCCATCTCGTTCTCGGTCAGGCGCTAATAAAATTCATAGCGGAATAAGTACCTTACTACTATATATATATAGACAATACAAATAATCTTCATCGAAATGAAACATTGAACATTTATAACTTCACGAAAACAATACTTTCGGACGCGAAAGAGTTGAAGCCACTAGTTTGTTCAAAAAAACTTTTCGACTCACAAGTTATCCACTCAACTTTCGTAGATTTCATTGAACTTCCCTCTCCTGCCCTGCACTCGATTCGCTCTGCTTTGAAGATGTTTTGTGCATATATATATGCATACATTACAGCAGCGATATTTATAAAATTAATAACTGGAATAAGGTCGCACATCGAGCACGTCACACCTGATGCATTCACGATTTCAACCTGGTCCAGTCGTCTGCATAACAAGTATCACTCCCACGCGATGAGACCCCTCAAGGGTATATCACACGAGTAGACGTGTTTGGATTAGCAGCGGTGAAGTTTCGCGTACACTCAATTAGGCTAATAAAGCTGCGGATAGACCCGCGTTAAAGCAAGTAGCGTCTTTCTCTCACTCTCTCGCCTTCGCTCTTAGTGTATATATGTATGCATGTGTGTGCGCACGAACCCGGGTAAATCAAGTTTTAAGTGGATCCACGTTTCGATAAAGTTGGTGAGGAAAATCGCGTAGGTAATGAGGAACAATGGAGCGTGCCTAGGCACTCTCTTTGCGCGCTTCGTTTAATCGACGAAATAATCAGCCTGAACTAATTACAGGGGAGAAAAGAGGCAAAAGTTAGTGGAGAAACCCATGATTCGTTGTGCGGGTGAGAGAGTAATTGAGATGACGGTTTTTGAATTCGCGTTGAATACTGCATGATTAGTCGGATTTAAAAGAAAACATTAGTTAGAAGGCTCGACTGAGCTTTTTCGTGTGGGTTGTGCTAAAAATTTTATGAAATTTGATTGCGAATTTTGATTGAAATTTTGTATTTTAAGTTGTTAAAAAAAAAAACGCAAAATTTTTCAACGCTCCGTGTGCGAAATTCTGTTAATGTTGCCTGGTTCCCAGTCACCAAGAGATCTTATTGTGTAGTAGTGAGAAAAACATTAAAGCATTGTTCGAAAAATCAATCGTTAGTTTTGTTAAAGACTAGTAAAAAAAAATAATAATAGTTGAATAAAAAATTACAATTAAAAACCGGGAAAAATAATGAAAGAATTTTCATCTGATTCCTGGTCCAATCGCACCGATTGTCCCCGAAACCATTCCACGCGATCCAAGAGGAAAACAGGACGGTGAGGCAGACAGGGCAGGTCCGACAAAAGCGCGTGCTCGAGAAACATAATCGTTACGTTCTCGTCGTGAAATTCCAACCAGCTCGCCCCCCACCCTTCCCATTGAAGCAGCCCGAATTGCGTAACACGCGATATCCTTGCTTCCCTTCGTTTCGACCCTGCCAATTTTATTTTTCCGTTTCCTGCTCTGTATACGGCCACGCTCGCTCTATTCCCTCGAACGAATCCATCCGACAGCGGATATACGTGCGGAATGGCAGCAGCTCTCGTACCTTCGCGAATTACGTCAATTCAGAAAAGACCTGCCGGCGTGGGGGACTCGGCCCGTTGATTCTCGTGATATCAAAGTGCGAAAGGGCGGAAAAGAGGGAGGAAGATTTCGAAAATACGTTATTCAGACGGGCCTTCGTTAGGGCGACTATTGGCTCTGTAATTTGGATTCGCGCGGCGCACGACTCGAGGGACTTGTCGCGACTGTACGAGCTTAACTTTGTAATAGAGACTCGCACCCGATTTCGTATCGTCTGTGTGTGATGCGATTTTATCATCATCGCGTGGAAGAGGGAGAGGAATTGGATTAATTCGATGTGGAAAGATTCACCAGGCAATCAGAGAGTTGGTTGAAATTTTTGCCCGGAAAAACAGTTATGATAAAAAAAAACAGTTTCGCTGCGTTCCGCGTCAAATCCAGCAAATCGCATTTCTCAGAATAATAGCATCCCAATGGAAATGGCTCCTGGGAACTCGTCAGCATACTTACTTGTGCGTCTTTCCATTGTGGGGCACGAGAAATTTCCGATTCCTCGTCGCATCGAAACAATCAGCCATTCCACTCGTGTTTTCCGAAGAATCATAATTTTACATGACCCTACGAGATCCCGCATTGATTTCGTTCACGATTCAACGAAAGGACAAATCAAGAAGATCCTGGTGCATAAACCCTCTTTACCGTAGACTCTACAAATACCCATTCTAAGCTAATTCCCAGAACGGAACGTTTCAACGAGAGCAGCGGACATTTTTACGCGGTTCGTGTTTCGAAATAAAAAGTAACAGAGGGGCGCGCATCGTTAACGAGACGGGGGTAACGAAAGCGCGCTTCTCGGATTGTAATCGGAGAGAGGGAGATAGAAACGAGGATACGTATCTCTAATGAAGCCTGGGCGGGCGGGCGCACCAATTAAAATCTCTCGCTCCGAAAAATCGGAATGAAACAAGGGACACGTGAAATTTCCGATAGCGAAAAATCACAATTACTCAACTTTTCTCATTTTTTCAATCCCCGCGTAGCCTGAACAAAAGGGGCGTTATAACGACGAGACGCTCTGGCGTCGCAGCTTCGTCTCGATCGGGCACGCGGCGCTAGAAAATTACAATTAGCGCGAGTTCTGTCATTATTACCCGAGGCACGTGGGGCCGGCTATCACGATATTATTATCATCCCTCCGCTTGATTGGGCAATTTGAAAATATCTTCGTTCGGAGTTTAATTAATCGGAGTGCCGATCGATGGTAGTAATTATGATTATAATAATACTCGCAATCCGCGTAATTTCGCCGTGTAATTAGAGCAGAATTAATGCACATGTAATCACAGCAGCTAAGCTACTGTCATTAAGGTAGTTCATGCAAAAAGTAATTTTTGTACAAAAACGTCGAATCTGGAGGTATAAGTTGTTAATATTGCTGTGCACAAGTTGTTGAAATTGTTCTCAACTTCTTGTATTTTGTTAAAATCATCCAATATTTTTGTTTTCAGTTTTGTGATGTTGAAGTTATTTAGGTTATTCTTGTGTCGATCCACGATAGATGATAATCATCTGAACAATCAATGATCAACTGCTATACTAAACAGGTAGAGTACTATTGTGAGACGGCCTTTCCGGTGTACTATAATGCGCTCATCCCGACAATCAGAGCGTGCCCGAAATACAATATTAGAGGCAGTATCAATATTTCCAATTACGTCCTCCTTCCGGGGTAAATAATTAGTGCAGGAAAAACCTTTGCACGCATTTTCCATCCGAAAATCGTCTGTACAGTCCAGCGTACGGTCAGTTTTCGGAACAATAGAAAAATCAGGACGAGCGCACGATTTTCGCGCCACTCGGGGAAACACCGCGCCGAATTGCAAAAGCGAACGCTCGACTTCCAGGCCGCGATTGGTAGGCGTTGTCGCAGCCGGTGTAAGGGCACGCAATCCCGGGAGCGAATCGGCAGCGATTCGTCTAACACGCGAGTGAGCGTAATAGGCTCTGATGGGAAGGACGCGGACGACCATTGAATTTGTCAGCAGCGCCGGTGGAACGAGAGTGGGAAGCGTTTTGTGCATACAAGCTGCCTCCGACGGGTGATCGAGTTTCCGATTAGACTCGAGTGTTGTTCCGACAAACTTGCGCGGGATTTAAGATGCAGGGACAGTCGGGCGTTTCGAGTGACCAAAAGCTTTTTTTTTCTCGTAATCGTTAAGGGATTCGTTCTTTGGTATCTCGGGATTATTTCATTTTTATTAATGCGCGTGAATACATACACTAGATTAAAGTATAGGCGTTAAGCGTATGGTTTGAATGTTTATATTTCGTAAAATGCATTGCGATAAAGTCGATAATAGTTTTAAATACAACCATATCGATAGCACACCAATTGTTTTACAAGATCTACCTATTTGGATGATTGTACATAAAGTCGACAAAAAATTTTGTAAAATATAATATTAACATTATAATACATGAATCATTGTAAGAATCATTTATAAATAAATTATTTTGTTTGCATAATTTATCGATCAGATTATAACCATTTTGCATTACATATTCTTTGATATCTTAGAAACAATATTATTATTATTATTACTATTATTACTATTATTATTATTATTAATGTAGGTTGTAAAAATACTATGTTTGATGAAACAAGTGTGGTAAGATGATTCAGTTTATTGTTTAAAATGGATTGTATAAAATATACATGCAACCTCCACAAAATCTTCTAAACATGAAATCTTACGAGTGATAAAAAAAACAAATTATCGTTAATAAGTATAATCTTAACACCTTTTTTTTTGTTGCTAGAGTATTTCCAATCGGGCAGCTTGAAACGAAAAATCTTGAAGTACAGTAGCAGTTATAAATAGTGTAACGATATCGGCTTTTCCAAAATAAGTATTAATTAAATTACACACGAATAAAACACATATTCCATTTGGAACTCGTTTTTCAGTGTTCCTTCGTCATTTGGCAATTATAAATTGTGAAAAAATATCTATATCAAAAACGTCAATTCAGTAGTACACGGAAAAAAAGTTACATGAACTTTTGTCGCAAATGCAACGGTAAAGTTAAGACCAACGAATCTTCTCTATAATGTTTATCATAGCTTTACGGTAATTTTTTAGTTGCAGAAAAATGTGTCTTCCTCAGTTATACTTTTTATCGTAAAGTTACAGCAATTTTTTCCTGATTAAGGAAAAAGATAACGTTAACAGTCGATGATTTGTTGATAATATGGATGATTTTTTTGTAAAGAACCTCAATCAGTGAATAATCAAGGGAAAAGTTACCATACAGCTCCAGTAAAAGATATAGTGAAGATTCGTTGGTCACAACTGTGCCGTTTCCTTAACGGCGAAAATTCCTGTAACTTTTCTGTCAGTGTAGCTAATTTTTACTGATCATTAAACTTACTATTCTATACATAAATACAAAAACAAACAGGATTTGTAGACACTATCCGAGTATCAAAAAATCGACCTTTTTCACATCCGAGTTTTTTGCACTTATATGGACTCACATAAGAGTGTGTATACATAATTATGTACTGTGAGGTTGTACTCGCAAGTAAATGTTATCTTGCATTTGTGGTTTTTGCATCGTTAGGGACGTACGACAATATGTTTACGCTCATGGACTATAAGAGTACTACTTGCAGCAAATGTTTTTCCACATCCAGGTTCTTCACACATATAGGGACGCTCACCAGTGTGTGTACGTGTATGAATTGTGAGATGACCTCTTTGAGGAAATGCTTTTCCGCATCCAGGTTCCATGCACAAATATGGACGCTCGCCAGTGTGTGTACGCATGTGTAGTTTGAGACTACCACAAGTAGCGAATGCTTTTCCACATCCAGGTTCTTTACACTTATAGGTGCGCTCGCCAGTGTGTACCCGAATGTGCTTGATAAGGTAATTTTTGAGAGCAAAATCCTGTCCACATTCGTCACATTTATAAGGACACTTGCCAGAATGTGTACTTGTGTGTACTGTAAGAGACCAATGCTGAGCAAATACTTTTCCGCAACCAGGTTCTTTGCACTTATAGGGGCGCTCCAGGTTCCTTACACTCATAGGGACGCTCGCCAGTGTGTACACGCATGTGTCTTGTGAGGTGCGCACTTTGAGAAAATACTTTTCTACATCCAGGTTCTGTGCACTTATAGGGACGCTCGCCAGTATGTGCACGCATGTGTACTTTGAGTTCCCCATTTTGAGCAAATGCTTTTCCACATCCAGGTTCCTTACACGTGTATGGACGCTCGCCAGTATGTACACGCATGTGTCTTGGGAGATGCGCTCTTTGAGAAAATGCTTTTCTACATCCAGGTTCTTTGCACTTATAGGGACGCTCGCCAGTATGTGAATGCATGTGTAGTATGAGACTACGAGAAGTAGCGAATGCTTTTACACATCCAGGTTCCTCACACTCATAGGGACGCTCGCCAGTGTGTACCCGAATGTGATTAATGAGGTAAGGTTTAAAAGCAAAATCCTGTCCACATTCGTCACATTTATAAGGACACTCGCTAGAGTGTGTACGCATGTGTGATGTGAGATTACTATTCGTAGTAAATCCTTTTCCACATCCAGGTACTATGCACTTATAAGGGCGCTCGCCAGTATGTGTATGCATGTGTTGTATGAGATTAATAGTTTGAGTAAAAGCTTTTCCACATCCAGGTTCCTTACACGTGTATGGACGCTCGCCAGTATGTACACGCTTGTGTCTCGTAAGATGCACTTTTTGAGAAAATGCTTTTCGAC
>JAPYYV010011532.1:0-10737 GCA_030522625.1 Copidosoma aretas | reverse complement strand
TGACAAGTTTTTTCGCACACCAGCGATTTTTACTATAAAAAAGCGCGCAACTATAGCGCAATATAGATGGAAGAGGTCAATATAATAATTTGACTAATTCAGATAATGTTTGTTCAAAAAAAAGATATAACTATTTATGATGCCGCTAGCGCATATACGTTCTTACAGCACTGATACCAAATAAAACAAAAATGATTGAGTTAGTGCCACTGTTCACTGGAGCCAAATATATAAACCACAGCGATGTTTTAAAGGTGGTGTAATCATAGTTATAATAAGGATAATTGGTAATTTAGTGTAATTTCCAAAAATATTTTAATATTTAATAAATTAAGGAATTATCTTGCTTGAAATTATAATAATGATCATCTAGTAGTACTGCTTAATCTTAAATAGGGTAGTATTTAATGTCAAAAAATGTAAAGAAAGTCAAAAATCAAATTATTACCCAATCAAATATTTTTGAAAGTATAATACTCAATGTTAATACCATAATTAACCAATAGAAAATCTTATTAATAAACACATGAAAAAATACTGTAATTGTAAAATTATTTTAAAAAAAAAGTTTTTTAAGGGTTTAAATTAAGTAAAAAATCATTTATTTATTTAAAAATTACGTAATTAATAAAATAGGTAAAATATTTTTAAATAAATAGAAATTAATTTTTAGAATAGCTGTAATTAATATCAATTTTTTCAAAGTGCTTATGTTTTAAAATAATAAAAAAAAATAAAGCAATATTTAGAAGCGATTAAAAAAAAGGAAAAAAAAAGGATTTGACTGAAGTGATTTTGACTCCCCCCCCCCCCTTCCTCCTGGCAACAGAAAAAAATTGTAGGAAAAATAATAAAGATGTAATGTAGAATACCTTATTTGTAGCTTCCACTTTTTATAATCCTCTGTCTGCTGTAATACAATTTTATAATTAAATTTCTTGATTACCACAGCCCAAACTCAACCTAATCTAATCCCAATTAGCCACCCCCTTAGTCCTTACCGAAAAATTGTTTCTTTTCTCTGTAAAATTATCCTAACATTATTTTCTACATTTCCTAATTTTTTTTATTAGGCAGAGTATTTTTATATTCTTTATTCTAAATCTGTACTTCAGTTAAAATTTCATTACACTGTTGTTTACATAAATTAAAACATATATCTCATATGATTTTTATCAATGGGTCATTCTTTGTCAACGGGAGACCCCCTCTGTCCAAAGTCTATTGCGTCTAAAAAATTGATTTTGGGCTTACAATTTAAGGTTTACTCTCTAGTTTTATTTGCTGCGTGGCACCTATCGATTTCTGATTCTGTAAAACCAATATGGCGCACGGAGAGAAGTTTGCACTGATTTAACCAGTGCCACCTATAGAATATTTTTTCGACTTCCAACAGTTCTACAATTTCGAGTGCCTAGCATCGGTTTTTCCGGTACTAATGTTTTGTTTTGATGCTATAGAACCTGAAAAACCCGTGCCAGGTACTGGAAATTTTCGTACTGTTGGACGAAGAAAAAAGATTCTATAGGTGGCGCTGGTTAAATCGGTGAAAACTTGTCTCCGTGCGCCCACAAGCTGGAAATTGCTGAAAAAATCATTTTTTTTTTAACAGGAGATTTACTCTGTCCTTATTTATATTGTGTCTAAAAAGTTTATTTTTGGCTAAAAATTTAACTTTTACCCTCTAGTTTCATTTACTGAGTGGCGTCTATCGATCTCTGATTATGTTGATCTAATATGGCGCCCACAATCTGGAAATCGTTAAAAAAACACTTTAAAATTAAAAAAATATAAAGTTACTATAACTAAACATAAATATTATTTGTTTGAAATAATAAAGTAAATAAATATGTAACAGATTTTGGCTTTAGTAACACAATTTGTTTTCTAACCTCAAAAAAATAGGTTCATAATGGACTTTACTGTCAAGAAAATAAAAAAAAAACTGCGAAATAAGTAAAGAAGCCCATTAAATAATCTAAAAATGTGTATTTGGAAAGAAATAAGCTTTTTGATCATTATTAAATTAACTGAATTATCATTTTTAAAATGGCGGATTAAAGATGGCGGTCAAATGTTTAAAAATAGACGGATTTAAATTTTCAAAAATACTACTGTATACTACTTAAAATCTGAGAAATTGTTGTCCCTTGTTATTTTTCGAATCAAATTGCCGTTTTCAAGAAAAAAATTCATGAATTTTTCAAGTTCGTTTAGCTTGATACAATCTCATACTTTGGTGTCATATAGACAGAGATCGCCCTCTTGAGAAAGTGTGTGGAATACATTGGTGCTTGAGTTCGCTTATTTCAAATCCAAGGCCAAGTGCCAAAAAATTAATAATGGAGAATCCAAGATGGCGGCAAATTTATTAAAAAGCTATTGATTATAATTTTAAAAAATTACAATCGTTTACTTCCCAAAATTGTATGAATAAAATGTTTCTAGCTATTTTTTAAATGAAATTTCCGTTTTCGAAAAAAGAATTTATGAATTTTTAAACTCATTTTATCTGCATTAAATTGCATACATTGTTTCATATAGAAAGGATTCACCCTGATAGGGAAGTTTGCAAAATCTTGATACACTCTTTAATTGCTTGTTGTTTTACAGAATCTTTCTGTAGAGATAGTATCAAGCAAGAGTTAAAAGACTATGAAAAATTAATTAATTTTTTTTCTCGAAAACGGCGATTTCATTCAAAAAATAGCTAGAAACATTTCATTCTCACAATTTTGAGTAGTATCCAGATATATTTTTTTAAATTAGAATCAATGAGTATCTGAAAATTTAGCCGCCATCTTGGATCCTCCATTTTTAATATTTTGGCACATGACCTTGGATTTGCAGTTAGTGATCTCAAGCACCAAGGTATTCCACAATTTTTCTCAAGAGGGCGATCTCTGTCTATATGACACCAAAATATGAGATTGTATCAAGCTGAACGAATTTGAAAAATCCATGAATTTTTTTCTCGAAAACGGCAATTTGATTAAAAAAATAGCTAGGGACAATACTTTCTTGGAATTTTAAGTAGTATTTTTGAAAATTTAAATCCTTTGATTTATAAACATTTGGCCGTCATCTTTAATCCTCCATTTTCAAATTGATAATTAAGTTAATTTAATAATAATTAGAAAGCTTATTTCTTTCCAAATACACATTTTTAGATTATTTAATGGGCTTCTTCACTTATTGAGCAGCTCTTTTTATTTTCTTGAAAGTAAAATAAATTATTAACCTATTTTTTTTAAGGTTAGAAAACAAATTGTGCCCTATAGCCAATATCTGTTAGAAATTCATTTATTTCATCATTTCAAACTAATAATATTTGTGTTTAGTTATAGTAACTTTATTTTTTTTTAATTTTAAAGTGATTTTTTAACGATTTCCAGATTGGGGGCGCCATATTAGATTAAAAGAATCAGAGATCGATAGGTGCCACTCGGCAAATAAAACTAGAGGCTAAAAGCTAATTTTTAAGCCTAAATTTTTTAGACACATTATAATTGAGGACAGAGGAAATTTCCCGTTAAAAAAGAGTGATTTTTTTAGCGATTTCCAGATTGTGCGTGCCATATTGGTTTTACAGAATCAGAAATCGATAGGCGCCACCCAGCAAATAAAACTAGAGGGTGAAACCTAAATTTCAAGCCCAAAATAAATTTTTTAGACGCAATTGAATTTTGAACAGAGGGGGGTCTCTCGTTGACAAAGAATGATCCGTATATATTCCAAATCTGAACAATTCTTGAAATATTTTTAAATAATACGACATTGTATACATTTGTGTACTGAATTAAATTTTATATTATGATAAAACAATAACAACAATGTTAGTCATCAAAAATAAATCTATTTGTAAAACTAAAAATCCAAGCCCTATTTTAAAAATTAATAATATATTGAAATTTAAAATATTTAGTAATAAAAAATTGATTTATATAAGAAAGTTTTACCTTAATAGCTTTGAAAATATATTCATGATCATCATTTAACTAAACATATAATTATTTGAACTTTTTTTTACAAAACGCAATTTCATCAAAGTTATCTGATTTTTGCAAAAAAAAAAAAAAAATTTAAGGGCATTCAGTATATCATCCGGAGTTTCTACCTAACCGTCTACCTAACTTTGATTAATTTACATGAATCATTAATTTTATGCTCACTTTAAGAAAAAACAATAAGAAGACGCACAAAGCTAATGCTATTTATTGATTTGACAGCTATTTTTACGTAAAATAATGAGTTGAAGCACAAATCTGGTATTTTAACAAATTTATTAAGCCCAAATTCATTGTAAGTAGATGCGAAGAAATATTAGATAGAAATATTTTCCGAAAGTCTAAATCATGCAAAAATAATCATAAACTTTAAAGCAACATGACAGTGCTTCTTCTTTAAAAATTTAATCATTTTGAGTACAATATCACATAAATCATATTGCTTCAGAATAATTATTGAATGATTCATTACATATAACACTATATGTTCCTAAGTAATTAAAGAATAAAAATCATTTCACCTTATTTAATATGAGTTTTGAAGAAAAACTTTAATTATATTTCGGAGGAATATATTTATCATTACAATAGCATTGATTTCAATTTTATTTTTCATAATTTAAAAAAATTTTCAACTATCAATAAAACATACAGATGTAATATATTTATTCCAATTTAAAAAAAATTGAAATGTTTTCTTCAAAATTTACTTTTAGTATGCATGATAGACATAATTTGTTTTATAATATTTATATTGTAAAAAAATACAAGAATTATAAGAATAATAATATTAAACGGAATATTTAATAATAAATTTTATATAAGGTTCAACAAAAATGAAAGAAAAAACAAAATGAAAAAGAGTGAATAAAATATAAATTTATGTATAGATATTTAAAAAGCTCGCTGTAATTTTGGGTTGCGTTAGGAAATATCTAGTGTCTCTATTTTTCAATTGAATTCTTTGCCTTTAGAATTTGTACGGTTGTTTTTCGAGGCAAAATATAACTGGGGAAAAAATTGGTGAGGCAGAGTATTTATTAGTCGTACCTCAGTAAACAGTAAAAATAAAGATTGATAGATTTTTTAGCTAGAAATTCGGATGGTACCTTTATATAATATATTAGAGAACAAGATTATTATACCTGTTCCCAAATTAACATTTATTTTAAACAATTATGAAAAATTATCACATTATATCTAATTTTAATAAATTATTCTCAGCTTTCAATTTTTTAAGAATGTGTTTATTTGAATTAGGATAATTTGATTTATTGTTTATGACATTTTGTAGCAAATATTGCTTATGCTCTTCATTTTTAGTTCGTACAATAATATACTCATGTGCCATATGAATCGCTCTCTTCAACACATCATTAACTACGCTCAGATTTTGAAAAACTTGTAAAGCTTTTAAGTTTTGACCGATCTTTTGCCTCGGAAATTTGTACGGATGATTTTGGAGGCAAAATATACCTGGGAAAAAAATCGAAAATTGAAAAGCTTGAATACATTTATTTTACACCTTTTTTTGAACTACCCTATAATCCATAGATATATTTGAAGTTACCGCGAACGGTTGCGATAGCGGCTATTCGGAAAAATTGTCTGTTTTTCTCGCGCGCTCGTTCGCGGAGTTCACGCACTGAAAAAATTTTCGGCAGGCAGCTCATCTGTAAGGGAGCCCCTATTTACTAAATGGACTGGCAGCTACACGCTTGTTCAGCGGGAACGCCACTCACCTATTCAGAGCGCGTTGCTCTCTCGCCGCGGAAGTGCAGCGCACTCCGACTGGGAGAGCGACAGTGCAGACTGGGAGGGAGTGCTGCATACTCGCTTAGAGAAAACCTGTGCAAGCACATCCACACACCCGGAGTGTCTTTTTTATTGCACATTGTAGCAGACAGAGCACAGAATCTGTGTGACAGTAATACCTGACCTGTGCTTATGATGCAGACTGCAATGCAAGCTCTTTTTTCCTAACCTCAAAATTCAAAACTCTACATTACACCATAATGACAAGACATCTGTTACGTCGAAAAGTGTGCAGGTGGTGGAGTGTGTCGTTCGTGCGCGAGAAAAGCAAGAAATTAGTGTCGTTAAAGGAGAAAAAAGTGAGTGAGAATTCGAATTTATATTAATGTTAACTATTTAACCTTCTATTGTACTTCGAGCAAGTTTCATGCGATAGACGAGATGAAAGAATTAAAAAAACAACACATTCTATTTATGTAATAGTAGTTATTCAACGACGGTTTGCAAGACTAGTATTATGCCTTAATTGCGCCAAAAGTCTTATAAAAGTGTGATACCCGCCATAACGTACTTAGTCGTGAGATTATTCTAGCGTTTTTGCCTCTTGTCTCCGAGAGGCGATCAACTTCATTTGTATCGTTGAATCTCTAAGAAACCTTTAATAGAAAGAGACGTTTTGTACATTTTAAAATGTGGAATTTAAGTCTAGTGTGTATCTATCTCAGCTCACCTGCCAAGTAAAAATAAGTAATGGTAAGTAGAAAAAGAGTCAGAATAATAAAAATGTGTGTAGCGCCAAATTCATATTCAATTCTTTCACTTGTTTTGCCAGAACAGCACTCAAAGTCGTCAAAGAGCTAATAATTGTACGTCAATCATGCTCAATCTTCTTCTTTTCATCACCAAGCATTGCTTTGACCATCTTTCTTGAGAGGCAGACAATTATATTTTAATCCAACAGTAGTGAATTGTCGTTATTCAGTTATTGTATTAGGTACGTAATCATTTATTAGAAAATAAATTAAATATAATGTACACCAGATATTTTTTCAGCATTAAGATTATGCATTACTTTTACCCTAAAATTTTACTGTGATAAAATGACTGAAATTTTCTACTTGCTGGGAGGATGTATATCTGAATTTCCTTCAAGGAAAATTCCCACAAATAAAAATGTGTTACAGCTTCTATTCTATAAAACTCGATTATTGAAAATCAGTACGGCAAAAGCTATGACCGAAGTCTGCAAAGATGTTGTAGGCATCTGGAATCAACCTGAGATAGCAATAATAGAGCGTAAACAAATCAAAAACAAAATTGAAAACTTATTCAACGATTATCGTGGTATCTAGAAAAACAAACGATCATCAGTTGACAAAGAAAATAACTTTAAAAATAAACTCAAAATGATGTTTGATATTGCACAAAAATGTATCTTGCAGAAACTAGATGAGCATTAAAAATTATTCGTTTTAGATCGAATATCTAGTCATAAGTTTGGTTTAATTCAATCATGTAAAGCTCAATCTAATAAAACCGTGTGTTTACAAAGTTCGTATTATTGCATAAAGTACATATTTTTGTTTTGTTTCATAAAGTCCATGGTTTACTTGTCATTTCATTTTAAATTTGTCAGTGTAGCATTTAATGAATATTTCAGTTGCAGAAAATTTTGATTGCATTGTTCAACAAGAAAAATGTGGTGCAGATATTGAGGAACCACAGAACCCAGAACAAACAAAACGACCAGAGTATCCAGAACATCTAGATCGATATGACCAAAAACTCAATTAAAATACTCCCTATGATAATACTCCTGGTAATTCCAATATAAATCAAACTTATTGATAATGTTTGTGCTATATATGTAGTTAATGTATACCATAACAGTCTGCTTCTCATTTTTGAAACAACATTTTTGTGATCGTATAGGTAGGAAAATTTTTACCAGTTTTAAAATTATGTTACGTATGACATTTTTTCATATTTACCTTGAAATTGCGAATTTCTATTTAATTCAATTTCAATCTTACATAATTTGATTCATAAAATTAATTTTTGCTATCAGGTGGATCATCATCGAAATCTACCTCTTTAGAATGTTTTAGTAGTCAATCCAGTGATTATTTAATTTATGGACGTAATTGTAAATGGCAGAATGTAAGAGGTAAAATAGAAGTAATGACTAAAAAGGTTGTTGCGGCCTTCGATAGTTGTAAGATATCCTACATGAATTCGGTGCACCTTATTAGCGCGATTTCTGAAGCGTTAGCATATGATCCTAACTCTATAATTTTAAATAAGTCTTCCTATAGCTGACAGAGAACCAAAATTCGAGCACAGGCTGTAGACAAATTTGAGAATATAAAAGAAAATGTAATTATAGTATACTGAGACGGAAAACTACCATACCATATTTACTTACTTCAAAACGCTTTGATAGGATACCGATCATAATTTCTTACGGAGAAACGAGTACAATATTAAGTGTACCAGCTTTGTAGATAGCACAGGTATTACACTGGCAAATGCAATTTTTAAAGCATTGTGCGAACATAATTTAAATCAAAAAGTAGTAGCTGTCTACTGTGATACCACTGCTTCTAATTTAGGCCGAGTGAATGGTGTTCCGGTCATTCTTGAACAAATGTGAGAAAGAGATCTATCGTTTTTTGCCTGTCGACATGTATTTAAACTCATCTTTCGAGACTGTTTTGAAATTATCTTGCTAGGGACAAGTGGACCAAACGTATTGCTTTTTAAGCGCTTTAGCGATTATTGGTTAAATATTGGTAGAAACAAATATGAGCCTTGGCTAGACAATTCAAATTTAGACCAAAATTTAAAAGAAAATATGATTCTGTTAGAAAATTCGTTGATCACTATTTAAAAAAAGAGTATCCAATAGATGATTACAAAGATTCGGGTCTTTTGTATGAAGCATTTATAGAACCAACTAAAAATATAAAATTTTATAAGCCGCGAGCTTATAGTCATGCCTGTTGTATGGCTAAAGCCATCTACTTTCTTAAGATTTTTTTATTTCGAAAAACTTTTAAGCTATCGAAAAAGGAACGAGAAAATCTTTATAGGGTTTGCCTATTCATTACTCTTATTTATAATGAGTATTGATATACAGCTCCTTTAGCCATAAAAGCGCCTAATAGCGATTAAAATTTGATAAAAGATCTTCTTGAATATCAAGCGATTGATTCAAAACTGTTACATCCTCTTTACACGCATTTTGTAATAGTATATTGTATTTAAATACATAAGTTTGCGCAATTTTTCTATTTGATGACTTAGTCATTGTTGATACAAAAAAAAATTGTTTTAATTTTGACGAAAGAAGGTAATTCAGACTGTTGTACTTCAAGAAAAAAATATATTGTAAATAATATAGAGGACTATAAATTGTTAAAATTGAAAAAAATTGATTTTTTGCAATGAGACTTCTATCGAATCGTTTGATAGATTACAATTGAATAATGAATTCCTTCAAAATGATATCACACATTTGCCTAACAATGATCACTACTGAAAAGCATTATAAGTTTTTGAAAATCTGAGCGTAGTTGATAATGTATTGGAAAGAGCGATTCATATGACACAGGAGTATATTAATGTACTAAATAAAAATAAAGAGCAAAAGCAATATTTGCTACAAAATGTTATGAACTATAAATCAAATTATCTTAATTACAATAAGCACATCGTTGTTAATACATTAAAAGCTGATAATAATTTAGAAAAATTTTAATTAATGTAATAATTTTTAATACTTGTTTGAAATAAATGTTAATTTGAAAACAAGTATAATAATCCTGTTCTCTGATACATTATATGAAGGTACTATCCGAATTTCTAGCTAAAAAATTTATCAATATTTATTTTTACTCTTTATTGAGGTACGACTAATAAATACTCTGCCTCGCCAATTTTTTTCCCCGGTATCCTTTACCTCAAAAAACAACCGTACACATTTTCAAGGCAAATAATTCAATTGAAACATAAAGACACTAGATTCTTCCTAACGCAACCCAAAATTAGCGCGAGCTTTTTAAATATCTAAAAGTATACCAATTGTGCTTTTTACGCTGATAGCTCCGTTGCATAATATTATAAAAAATTTTCATTTATTGCACTAGAAAGCTGAGGAAAAATTCTTTCGATTGAAAAAAAAAAACGTCCCAATTGTGCTTAAGATCGTGAGTTGTATGTATTTGAAGTTAAGCGTCAATAAATGGACGAATTATTATTGCAATTGACATTTTAAGCTGATTTTAACCCTCAACTTCAAACGCCTCTAACATCGGTTCTGAAGCTTCAAATCGGTCGATTTTTTCTTCCAGGGATCGGATTTTTCCTCAGCATTAATTTTTAGTGTGCCAAATATAAATGGCGATGAAAATGGTGAGTTTCGTAGACTTGGATGCGCGTGTTAACGTTGAAAAGAATATTCCAATAAAATTTCATTCGTAAAAGGATACTAAAGGAACAAGTGTCACCAAAATTTTTGGTGTATTGTTTATTTGGATGCTCTTAAAGTGAAAAAAATGAAACAAAGCCACATTCGCAATTTTCCTATTTAAAATACATGGGACGACTTTAGGTGCTTAACAGCACGCGAATTCGGATGCAATCGATCTGATTCTTTTTCAACACTCATTTTTTTGTCAAATACTGTCAGAAAATCTGTGCTTGTTGTCGAAAATCGAAATTTGGGAAATAAGGGACACTATATTTTATATTTATGTACATATATATATAGTCAGTCTCGGATATAACAGATATGACAGTCACAAGACGATATATATATATACTAGTGGGGCTTCGCCCCCCTGCGCGCTCCGCGCGCCAACCCCCCCAATTTACACATCATAAACAACAACAGCAGTAGTACATAAGTTTTTCTTGCTCATGAGCTTATGTTGTAGAATAGGCATATTATTAATAGTAGTATTAGTAGTATAGC
>JAPYYV010011531.1:0-14088 GCA_030522625.1 Copidosoma aretas | reverse complement strand
TTCGACCGCTGACCACGACGGTTTGGCGCTGAAACCAGTGCAAAACGGTGACACAGTGCTTACCATAGGCACTGGCAATCTCCCTTCTAATCTCTGACAGTGATATGCGCGCGGGTGAGTGAGCCGAGCAGCAGCCGTGCAAGAGCGCTGGCTCCCTTTTTTTATTGCGCCGCGCCGCGAAAGGTACTACTTGTGAATGGCGGTCAGCAGTTTCGGCACAAATGTGCAGGCAGCGCAGGTGCATCGGGAGGAGAACGGGAGAGAGAGAAAGACGCACGGCCGCGATCATAAGTATTTTCCAAAAGGGAGAGCGAGAGCACGCGATAAGCGCGAGACGCGGCTGCGTGGCCTCCCGCGGGGCTGTCGTCATCTTCGGCCAATCGCGCGAGGGCGCATCCTATAGATGGAATGGGGCGAAATCGTACAAAGGGGGGTTGGATGCGAGAAGTTGGGAAAGGAGATGTTTTTTACTTTTTTTTTTACGACGCGAGTGTCCAAGTGCATATCTGAATATTCATTCTCAAAAATTCTACTCGTCCCGTACTGGATGCTGTTTGTTCGTTGTATTTTTTTCTGATAATCATTCGCGAATTTTAACACATCTGTCAGTGAAGGGATATGCTCTCGAGAGAAGTACTGATTTGTAAAAAAAAAATTCAATCATATTTTCTACATTCAATAAATCTTTGTCGAGAGTAATTTTTCATATTTATTTTGTTTTTAAAAAAGAATTATTTTTTTACAAAAAGTGCATAAAGTGTTCAGATAACACGGATGCGTATAAAACAAAGACCATTGCGTTTTTCATACACTATGTGCAGTAGTTTTGCATTCAATAAAAACAAAAAAAATTATGGAAGATTTTCAATGCAGATGAGCTAAAATTGGCCAAATTTTTTATTTACCATAAAACGGCCATAATACAGCGGCATGCAAAGATTCAGAAACCAGTTGATAATTCTAGTGATACAAAAAGGAAAATTAATTTTAATGCATTATTTTCTAATTTTTTATATGTTAAATCAAAAGGATTCAATTCAAAGCCGAGTTAAACTAGATTTTATTCTTTTGTAATTACTCATGTTTCCATATTTTTTTGTTCCAAAACTCTTCGATAAGTATCTTTGGGATATTTATATATATATGATATTTTATTATTTTCAAATTGGCTCAAGCTTTTCAAATATTGTATTATTTATTTGCACGCAATAATACTTCCTGTGATGTATTATGAAATCCAACTCTACATTTTTTACTTTTATCCAGCTAGCTGTTTATTGTAGAAAAATGGGGATGTCAGTATTATTGCGAATATTGTTAAGTAATAATAAATATTATTGTGAGTTCAAATGTTTAAGACTGACATTTTCCGGGTTCAAAGGTTTGAAATATAGAATTAATTTATCTGAAAAATGAATAAAAAAAATGCTAATAAAATTATTTTTTTTTTATTACGATATGATTTTTCATCTTATCAATTTAATTTTTATCCTCAATTTATCATACCAAAAATTTTATCGTATTTATCATAAGCCTGCCTAGAACATGGTTTTGGACAAACAAAATTATTTTCATAAAATAAATTTGGGACGGGATCAAACGGATACATTGGCTGCAAATTCTCAAAAATTTTAGGAATTGTTTGAAAGTTTTGGGATGTCGCAAATTTAAAATAAGAAACTCCCATAGACCAGTCGCGCTTGATAAAAATTTAATTGAATTACAATTTTGCCTTATTAATAAGCAGATATTTTTAATCTTTATGAGATGGGCAAAATTTAATACTTACTAATAATTTCATTAAAAAATTAAAGATAACGCTAAGATTATTGGATTTCTGGAGACAAGATTTAGAAACAATTTTTGAGCATATAAAGATGATATATCTTCATGATTCCGATACGGATAATCTCGGGGCGGATCTTACAACATTTCGAGAGGAAAATGAAGCCGGGTATAATATTGTCTCGCACACAGGCCAAATATGTAAATGTACTTACTTATGGAAATAATAATTTTCGAGTAAAACTGATCATCTGTATTATTTATACATCAAACAAGTTTGGTGTTTTACTATTTCTAGTTTCTACTAAAGAATATATTGCTTCACACACACGCTATTTGTACATAAGTATATTTTGAAAAAGAAATTCTATTTCAAACAAATTAATTGTTAATTATTAAAATTTCGTGAAAATTATTTTTCTGTAGGTATATGAAAATGTAAAAATTCAAGTGCATAAATCTTTGCTACGCTCTAAATTGTATTGTTAGAAACAAAATACTCAAAACAATTTTCATATAAAACAGTTTTAAAAAAATTAATAAAATTTTCCTATTAAAACGAAGACTAAATTTGATTATTAACAAAAATTTATGATGAATTGTATGTTTTTTGCCGTCCGATCAAACTTTAGAAGCTTGAAAATACTGATATTGACTGTGACTGATAAGTTTATTAAAACGTTATGTCATAGCCAATGATTTCATCAGACCATGAAATAATTATGCCAAGTTTCTGATTACTGTTCATCATTTGAATTTTGTCGGTAGCATCCAATATACATGAAAATGTGAATGAGAATATTCCATGACAATATAGTTCATAGCATAAAAAAAAACGATTGTCTTGAAAATTAAAATAAAATGGTACATATTATGTATGTACAAATAAAATATTTCCCCCCCCCCCCCCTCAAATCGAGAACGATGCAACCAATATATAATGATAGATTTTGAAAATATTAATCTCAATTAAAATTATTAAGAAGCATCCAAATGATGAAACAAACGTCTATTTAACTGTTCATTTTCGAATTATTCAATTACAATGTAAATGCTTGATTGCCTTTTGCTTACTTTTATTGATTATTGACTTCATCCGCATTGTTAACGTGTCTTACGAATGAAGATATTTTAAACAATTATAATAATTTTGCTGATATAAAATATCATTTTAGCATTATTTCTGTTTTATTTTGTTAATTTTAATTCAAGCTTTATTTACTTATTTTCGAGAAATAATAATAAATTATGAACTGAATTGTAAATAATTGTGTACTATTCCGATAAAAATATTTTTAACTATACATACGGAATAATGAGGGAACCTCGAAGTATTTATTTGAACAAAAATACGAAGACTGTTTCGAAGAACTTTAAAACTAAACAATTCACGGAAGTCATACAGTGCTCAACTAATGCGCAAGCATCCATACTACGACTGTAAACGCAAAACAGAAATTCCAAAGTTGCCGAGGTAAACAATCTTAAAAAGGTTTCACTACGGTTTCATATATATACTATACCCACGTATTTTCTTTTAGGCTTCAGCCTCGGTAGTTTAGTAAAAAAAAAAAAAAAAAAAAAAAAAAAAAAAAAAAAAAAAAAAAAAAAAAAAAAAAAAAAAAAAAAAAAAAAAAAAAAAAAAAAAAAAAAAAACGAAAAAACATAATAGACGGTTAGTACATGGGAATTTTTAATAGATAAGGGTTCTGCAAAATTAAAAATGAAATAGCAACAATAATGTTTAAAAAATTATTAATTTATTACGTTGTTCTTCTGAATAATAAAGAGATATTTTTTACAAAGTGAGTTATTTAGCTTTGCAAAAAGTACGTTCGATTTTACTTTTGACAATATTTATTTTACTACATTGTTCGTAAATAACACTCAACCAAACACTGTGCACGTAGATCGTTACGTTGAATTGTTTGCAAATTTCACTGAGCTATCAGTCTTTCTGAATACTTTCAGATTATACATAATTATTTTCACGTTATGGAGATCCGTTGCTTAGAGTTGTCCACATTGATTTTAAGAAATTTTATTTAACAAAGCAGTGATTCACATTGATTTCAAAGTTAGAGAAATACTGAATTTTAGACATTTTAGACAATAAAATAAATTACAAACTTTAAGTATTTAATCAAAAACTTTAATAATTAATGCATCACCAAGCAACTGAAGAACAGTTATTTTAATATACTAGGCAGTTTCACTAACTTTTCACAACAAAACCAAGATCTCGTGGCTCCATATATTTTTTAACAATTTCATCAGTGACTTTATTTCTGACCTCTTGATGCTTGCCCACAAGTTTTTGCAGCAATTCTATCAACTCTTTCTTTATTTCACCAGTCAAAATTTCACCACTGGTGTAACCCTGTAACAATATAAAATTATTAATTACCAAATTTTGAATGAAATGAAATAATATACATTTTGAGATTATGATTATAAACCTACTTTTCTGATTTCTTCCAATCTATCATCATCTTTCAAAAAGAATGTAAGCCACTGGTATGACACATCAACATCACAGTTTCCTCCTTTTTCTCTGTGCTCTTCAATAGTAGCCTGACCACCAGAAAAAGCGTATTTGTTGATTTTAGTCTTGATCTGTTTTGCAGTGTCTGTCAGGAATACTGCGGAATTATTATCACTAGCTGACATTTTCGTTTTTGGACCCTGAAGAGCAGGGAAAAATGAGGAGTGCAAGAGGGCAGGTTTTGGATGATTTAGTTTTGGTGCTACGTCCCTGGTCATTCTAAAGTACGGATCTTGATCAATTGCACATGGAATCAGGCACGGAACTGTATGATTCTTAAATATGAAAGGAAAAGTGCTCGACAGAGCAGGGGCAGCCTGTGTTGGGGGAAAACTTATTTTTCCTATGGGATCACTGTCCCCAAACCCAAAGATACCCTTCACTTGGTTAAAAGTCACACTCCTTTGAATCCTGATCATATTTTTATAGAAAGCAGGGTTCATGTGCTCTAAATTAGAAAAGATAAAGGTTTTTTCAAGCTTAAAGCCACACGCGATAATGTCTTTGGCATTTAAATAGGATAGTTTTACAGCCTCTTCAATGTCCAAATTTTTCCAGATAGCTTTTTCATCATCTGATAATTGTATGACAAGAGGAACATCGAATACATCCTGCAACCATTTACAGAACATAAATGGAATAAGATGGCCTAAGTGCATCGAATCCGAGCTGGGCCCTCTTCCAGTGTACAGATAAAATGGTTTTCCCTTCTCATAAGAGTCCAGAATCGTGTTCATGTCTCTGTGAGAGAAAAAGATCCCTCGACGAAGTAGATGGTGAGGCTTCTGACCAGTGAGATCTTCAAACCTTTTGAGCATTTCATCATCTATTTTACAACTTCCGAATTTCTCTGAAACATTAAATGCTGTGTTTACATCTCAATGACAATTATTTAAAATTCAAGAACAAGTTTCGGTTTCCTGTATTCTTGGAAGCAGTTGTGAACAACTGATGCATAATATCAGGAAATATTTAGATTGCGTACAGAAAACAAGATGAAAAAATTCAATTTCAAACTCAAGAAATATGCTTACTAATTAATTTATCATAATCAATCCCAGTCTCGTTCTGACTGGACACAGTCCAGGGTGTGACGACATCCTCGGCCTCAGCAGAGCCGTTGGTCAGGGGTTTCTCTTCAACACTCATATTTTCAGTTACACAAAAAAAATCTCAACCTTTTTACCTCGAGTAAGTGTTTATGTTTCACTGTGTAAAGAATAATAGTTATTACTAAATTGTTGCACTTTGTGGCTCCTTAGACCTGTCGTAGCAAAATTTCGTCATCCTCAATGGTCGTTTGACATACACGTGATTTCTCACCTTTTGAAGAGACCCCTGTTACAGGGGGTGAGACCTCAGTCACCTGAAACGTGAGACGTGAACAGATGGTCCAAAAATAAATGTAATCTGTATTTACAGAAGGTTATGTTGCAATGTTATTACAAGAGAATTAAAACGTTTTTTTATAATTGATTGATGATAACGATCGACCACAATGGCGCAATTATAAGTTTTGCAAAGTTGCGAATATGCATACCTTCATTACCGACACTTTATTGCAATGTTTCTTACCGCGGTTGGTAACAAAGATTGTGTTTATGTTTGAATGTTTGCTCAACAATCAAAAGAGAGCGCTGACTGGAGTTTGCAGCTTGCAGCGGAAGATGTTTTCTTTTGCGGACGTGCATTGTAGTTATATTTTTATTTCACGTGCGTCTATTTAAACAGTTAAAGCATCAGAGCTTAAAGTAGAATCTTGTTGTTATTAATTGATAAAAAACAAGTAACATGAAAGTTAAGAAGACGAAGGGATCTTCGGTACTCAGCAAAGCTGTCAGCAATGTCACCAAGATCGTAAAGGTAGAGAATTGTTTTTATTATAACCTAAGATTCTTCGATACGTTTTTGTCACTTATACGTATATTTCAACAAGTGTAATGCTATAAATTTGTAGTAAATTTAATGATGAAAGAAAAATCAAATTTGTATTTACTGCAACACTTTATACGTCATGTGCAGCATAGCACATATGATACTCAATGAATATTAGCATAGCTCAATAAATTTTTCTTATTTGAACCTGAATATTGAGTCCAACATTATCAATTTATTGTTACAGAAAAATAATAATGAAGTCACCAAAACAAGTACATCAGAAAAAGAATCAAAGAAAAATTCAAAAGTTGCAAAGACGGTAGTTCCAAAAAAATCTAAAAAAAGCAAAGGCAATGATGCAGAAAAATCTCTTGACCTAAAAGAAGAAAAACCATACAACTCGACTAAGGGATTAGTATACATTGGGCATATTCCTTATGGATTTTTTGAAAACGAAATGAAGGAGTATTTTGAACAGTTTGGCACAGTTGCTCGAGCAAGGGTAGCTAGATCAAAAAAGGTAAGCCACAAACAATTCTGTTGATATTTTCTGACAACTGAATGCAATTAAGTGCTCATATCGATCTGATTACTTTACAGACTGGAAAGAGTAGAGGATATGGTTATGTTGAGTTTGATGAACCAGATGTGGCAAAGATTGCTGCTGAGACAATGAATAATTATTTGATGTGTGGCAGGCTCTTGAAAAGTAATGATTCATTTCATTTTTCGAAATTTTTATCATTATTACTACTTTGTTATTGTTAATGTTAAAATAATTGTTTGCAGCTACCTTCATTCCCCCTGACAAACAACACCGAGGCTTCTTTGCTGGGAAACCATGGACTGAAAAGATATTCCCAAAAGTAGCAAATCGCATGAAAGAATTAAAAAGAATTGATAGCCCCGTAAGTGAAAAAAAGCATAAAGAAAATGTCCAAAAATCACTACAAAAGCTTGCTGCTTTGGAAGAGACATTAAAAAGTGCAGGAGTTAAAATTAAATTTAAACCTAAAAATGTACCTAAGATATCATAGAATAATTATTTTTCATGATAATATTTATGTATATATTCAAATAAATTTTTTGTATATAATATTATTTCATATATTTTCTGGCCTTTTCCAGACGTTTACTACAAATATATATTCATAACAGTGTGTAGAACGAAAAAGAAATTCAAATAAAACATTGTCTGGATCAAAACTCTTGCACTACATTTGAAAAAGTATTCACAATAGAACTATTTAGGCCAACAGCCTTATGCACTGCTTGTTTACCTGTACACTTGCGCCGTGATAAGATAATGCTCCAACGGTAAATAATAATTTTTACATTCGTGCTTGAAACAGTCACACTGTTTATATTCTCATATAGTTTTTTCATAAAAACGTTCGCACGTGATGAAGTTTTCGGTAGCCGTCTCGATAGCTGTGATCCTTGTGCTTGCAATATCGGTTAATATATATTTTGATGGACCATTTTTTACGTATTACCTTCTACGTGTACATCATAAGATAAAAATAGTAGCGCCGGAAAGTCAGTTGAAGATTTTTCTGGAAAGCTTCAAGAATATCATAAGATCCGGAAATGATACATTAGGGATTCCAGTTCTCGATCCCCTTGTAACTGATTTTCAAAATGTCACCATTGACAACGACCTGTTCAGGTATTTAATATTACATTTGATTCATTTTCCATTGCATCCATATTGATGACTTTTCTACTCCTGTTTAGCATAAGTTTCAACGCAAGCAGTGCCAAAATTCGGGGCCTATCGGATTACAAAATCAACGAAGCTACTTACAGATTCGCAGACAAAAAATTGATGCTAAACGTGACCTGGTCTCGTGTTAAAGTCATAACCTCGTATGGTTTGAATGCTTTTCGAAAGGAGATGCCGGATTTTCCGTTTTTCGGAAATGGAAACGCTGTGTATGACGAAATTTTTAAATAACTAACATGAGAATTATTGTAGGGCAGGCTTAATTTTTAACAGATATTGGAAAATTCAAGCATGTTTGTTATGAATTTAATTGCTTTACATAAAAAAAGTACAATTAATGGCGTATTTCTTACATTTTAATACATATTTTCTGGGTTTACAAAAATGAAAAATGAATGATTTTTCATCATTAATAATAGACATGGAGTTTTTGCTATTCTTTTTAAATTTATTGCGGCGTGGTTAGCCTTGCTCGATCCCTGCTGAACGACCCGGCTATCGCCGGGTAACGCGCGAAGAACCGCCAATCGTGGTTTCCCGAGGTTGGTCGGGTTGTATTTCCTCCTGAAAAGAAAAATAGATGTTATCAGAACACGAAGAGCACAAAAATACCGAGAGACTTTGAAATGATTTCCTACCTTTCTGTACGAATGCACCGGGCACCGCGAGTCCCCTGCACGAGACAACCTTGAGCTGCGTGCGGCTGCACGGCATGGAGTAGCAGCAGCGGCTGCTGGGTGACCTGGATGTACGACTGGAATAAAAAAGAAAATACAATTAAAATTCAGTGCACAAACACATCGAGAGACTTTGAAATGATTTCTTACCTTTCTGCACAATAACTTATACATCTTAATTATCAATTTTTCTAATACTATAGGTACTCTGGGTTACACGGTCTTGGAGATCTCTAGTTTAAGCTCGATCGCATGTTCCATCAATCGATTATTTATTTACTCATCACTTTTTCACTTTTTTTGCATCTGACTGCAAAAACCATGTAGTTTTGTTGCATTATGAAATATTTCAATTCTATGTTTTTTGTTCGTAATTATTAGCTATTACTAATTTGCCGTTTTTATGACTCAAGTAATATTGATGATTCAAGTTTCACGTGGTTTTAACAAAAACACATGGTTTTGTTTTCAGAAAACCACATGGTGATTTGAGACAAAAAACTACATGAAAACGGAGTAGCAAAACCACATGTTTTCATGCGGTTTTCCATATGGTTTTTTAAGTTGGTTTTTCGATATGGTTTTTTTCAATAGAGTATCCTACTTCACGTTGCGCATAAAACGCGCATATGACGCGTCATCTGTCCTATTCACTCATTAACTGCGTTTCAAACCATTTTATTTTAATCTTGAATATTATATGATTTTCAGATTTGATGCCGAAAACCTCACATTTGCGGTCATGATAAAATTCAATGTTACCAAGGAAACAAATAAATTATCAGTTGATACTTTATCTTCTAATATTACCCTGGGACAAACCGATGTAAGAACACTGAAAAATTCGATTTGATACGCGGAATAAACTAAATAAATTAATTTTTTTAGTTTTATGCGACCGGCATCTACGATAATGAAGATGCTTCAGATAGTGTGAGCAACTTAATAAGCTCATCACTGCCCGACTTTATAAATTTCTACCAGCGTTCATTTATTGGTAATGAACTGAAAAAGTTGACTAATGGTTTTATTCACGAAAAAACATTGGATCATCTGATTGAGATAATTAAAATTGATCCATCAAACAATTTATAACTTGACATTGTTACTAAGAAATTTAGTATTTCAACATATTTTTTTTATCATCTTCATAGTCATCACTTGGATTCCAGGCTATATTGAATCTTATCATTGACGAAAGAAAATAACGATATCATTATTTGATCATTATTTTCGTCAGAGTAATACTAAGATACTTGAAAACATTTTTCGATAGAGTGGGTTTAATTAACTTCATGATGCACTAGAAACTATTTTTGTGATTTATAAGTACTACATGTATAAAATGTAATAAAAAGTTTTTTTTTAAATAATAATAATATACAATGAAAAACAATTTCAATTCTTTTTTGGCTTCATTCAAGTGTAAACAACTTTCCTTGAATTTGTAAACAATATTAGTTCGTGCATTTACTTTTATTTTTTTTCCTACCTCGGGCACTTTTGCAACCCTGGTACACCCTCGGTAGGATTCGCCACTCATGTGTTACCTCACATTTGTGAGGAAAACTACTTCTTTTCTGGTGCACTTCAATGAAATATTTCATTGTATCCACGTTTTTTTCCACCTTGATGATCTAAAAGAACTTATACATGATAATTTACATGCAATGAAAGTCATACCCTTCGTTAGGGTAAGTTTAAATTGTGCATTAACAATATCAATTTTTTAGTTTTAATTGTCATACTTTTAGAAATATTTTATATATATATATATGTATATTAATACAAATTTCATGACTTTAATTTGTTGGTTTTCACTAACCCGTTGACGAATTTAAGAAAATAACATACGATATAGTCTGCTGTGACAGCAATTCTTGATAATACTGCAGAGATGAAAGATTTAACTCATGCTATGAATTAAGAAGAAGTAGTTTGACAATAATCATTTACTGCTGGTATCATTTATTTACCTTCAATTTATACTCGTATAAAATACAGCATTTATTATTTGAATTATTGTTTTGCAACATACTGTGTGTTAAATTTGGTGCTGTGATTTCGAACATTTTTATTGATGTTACAATTTGTTATAAAAAATCACTATGTATTAAATGTGGTATAATTTCTTAAAATAGTAATAATAATAACCAAAATACAAAAATGAAGCATACTTAAACTGAAATTCAATTACATACTTTTATTAATTTAAAACCACGTCCCCCAACGAACAGCACAAGTAGATTAGATAAATATCAGCACGATTTTATATCTGGGATTTATTTAAGAGTTGATCGGTAATTACGACTCGGTGCGAGTCGTTAAACTTTGTCACTTAATATCCAAAGTTTTTAACACACAGAGGTGAGTGCCAGATACACTTTTTATGTACACACATAGATGAGATTTCTCAAAAGAACGTAATTGTCTCAACTGTAAATTCGGTAACTTACGATTTGAAAATTTTTTTGGCTGATTATTATTGTGTTAATCATTCGAGTAAAAACTAAAAATGAATCATTCATTTTCATTAATCAAGGTAAAAGTTGACATCGAAATCTTCAACTGCAAAAGTGCTGAGTGTCTTCCGTCTTCCAATTTCCATACTTAATAAGGACAATGAGGTCTATTGCAGCTTTCCTCGTCGTAGCGGCGATCTGCCAGCTCAGCCACGCGCACTTCTACAATGAATCACCTCGTAAGTATATATTATACTTAAGTACCAATATTTTTGTATTTTCATAAGATACTTCAAATATGTTTTAAAATTAAGATATTCGACAAATCGCACTAGACTTCGCAGTATCCGCTCCTTTTTCCCATTTACTCATCTCAAAGATGCGTGTTCGCAAGCGTCCGCAAACTATTTCGGCGTCATTGCTCGTATTTTCGTTTCGTTGGAAGAGGAAAAAAAAAAAGAAATACAAATGGGTGGTGGCATTCTTTTGGCACCGAACGGGCCACATTGGCGCGAAAGAATGTAAAAAATAAAGTTGTGCCGAACAAAAAGTAGAGGAAGAAGAAAGCGACGCCGAGTTGGCACTGCAAACTCGTGTATACGTGTGTGCGCGCACGACTTTAAAATAGCAATGGCTTTTTCGTTACAGTACGTTAGTTACTTGTAGTTAAGGGCGTGCACTTCTAAAACCAAAATGAACAGATGTTGATGGGAATTACAAGATATGCCATTGGCCATTAGAACTCGAAGAAGCATATTACCCTTGTGGTTTCGCACTAGCTTGGAGATTATTTATTATACACTTCTGAGTAAAATAATTTTAAATTTATTTATTATGTCTGTTAAAGCACGTGTATTAATCTTTTTCAAATGAGTAAATGAATGCAAACACACAGATACTCATGGCATTATATTTTTACGCAGATTTTTATCTACGGTATCTATAAAAGCTTATAATTTAAATGGACAAAAATTCTCAATGGTTTAGCCAATATTCGTGCATATAGCCTTGAACTAATAGTGCTTATTAGAAGTATTTTATTTACATAATAGATTTGTTCACGAGTCTACCTTGGAGGCCTCTGAGGCCTCCGAGGTGGACTTGTGAACAAATCTTATATATGAACACTCTTAAGTTGGATTGATTGTATTTCGATTCCGACCCTTATAATTAGTTGTTGATGGGAAAAGTTTTGCGAGTAGGTTTTTGATAAAAAATTACACAACGTAAATTGTTTTCATAGTCAATTATAATACATATCAACATTCAGCTATCTCGAATTCCGTCAATCCCTGGTACTTTTTAGCTGATCGATTTTTACCAATCAAATTACGAATCTATCTGCGAACGCGCGATTCTTCATTCCGATTAAAATTCAATCATCCACAAAAATCTTGAAATCAGCAAATCATGTAAATAAAATGCGGTTTTTTTTGGGTCAGTTATTGCGCCCAGATCGATCGGAGAAAAATTCAAGGAGGCACTGGAAAACTTGAAGGAACTCCTAAGAAACGGTAACGAAACTCTTAGCATTCCCGTTGTGGACCCGTTGATTTGGAAACACCAAGAGTTCAACGTCCATAATGAATTGGTCGGGTGAGCGTTTCATCAAATCATTATGTCATTGTCACATTGATTGCGGTGATCTATTTAAATTATGTTTTCAGCATGAAAGGACAAGTGGCAAACTTGTTGGTGGTGGGTTTGTCCGACTACGTTGTACAGAACGCTGATTTCAAATTCGTCGGCAAAAAAGTCATCATCGATTTCTTGTGGTCCGCTATCGATGGAGGTACCGAGTACAATGTGACTGATGGCTCTCTGCTTGGCAAGTTTCCAGTTTATGGCGCTGGAAATGTGCAGTAATGTGTTTTTCAATTTATTTATTTATAATCATTTAGTTTTTTCTCGAATTAATTTATAATTATGTTTTATGACGAAAAATTGATTGCTTGCTTAAAACATCATTTATTAATAGAAGTAAAAACTGATGTTTCCATGAATTGCAGGTTTAAGGTGAGCAAATTTCGTTTTGCGACAGAAGCCAACATTAAAATGGATACCAAAGCTGATAGGCTATCGGTATTGAGCTTCAATAACACTATTATCGCTCTTGAAAATCTTTCGGTAAGTTATATTGTGCCTCGATAACAGTGAAATTAATTTTATGGCACGAAAAATGTATTTTATTTTAATGAGTAAATTAAATATCTTTTAAATAATAAGCTTTCTTACAGTGCTGTATTGTTTTGTGTGCAATTGAAAAATTTTATTTTCTTTTTTTCACGGTATTTCCATTAATTTTCAAGTGTGTTCGCATATGTGTCTGTGTGTCATATCTCGAAAATCTTGAAATTCAGTTGACCGATTTTGATTCAATGCGATTAAATTGTCTTCTCGCACACGATAACCAGGTCAGAATCACCGGATTGTTCGACGACGACGAGCTTTCTGCCCTGATAAGTGCCGTCATATCGGAAAACGCTGCCAACATGCTGAAGGATTTCCATGGCGATGCCACTGTTATGCTCAACCAGGGACTTTTCAAAATCTCCAACAATTATCTCAAGGACATGTCTCTAAAAGAAATTTTAAAGAAACTCAGATGAAAAAATATGTTGAAATATTAGAAAAACTAATCAATATGTTAATTAGATGTAAGATGTGATTTAAATATCGAGAACCATACTATGTAAATACTTTTGTAGATCGCTTGCGACATAAATTAACGGTTTTTGACTGCAGATGTAAATAAAACTGCGTATTTTTAGATGACAATTCATAGGCGTTTGTCCTTTTTTTTATAAACTCTAAAATTCTCTTTAATAAAATTTTCAAATTTATAGCTCACAGAGCAGTAGCCAACTAATATTATGGTCATTATTTTTAAAGCTACGATGAATCTAATAATTTTGTTCAATGTATAATATTGCTCACTCGAGCTGCTCGTCGTAGAATTCAATTTAAAAGGATGTTGTACATTACTAGGAAAATGATTTTTCATTTGTACGGATC
>JAPYYV010011530.1:0-10692 GCA_030522625.1 Copidosoma aretas | reverse complement strand
AATGTAGTATTCAAAAACTTTAGGTTTTCGAAAATTCATAACACACTTTTGTCAATTTAAGTTTTGCTTTGTAGGTTATGATTTTTTTCGAGAAACCCATTTCACTTCAGAAGCTTTCAAAAAAACTGTGAGAAACTAGACAGTTTAAGAAATGTCTGTGAATTTTTTAGGTCTGATCTGTTGAGTACTTTTTGAATACTGGCGAGTTAAACGCAACTTTGTGATATGCGCCCAAATATTCATGTAATAGGTACGGTGGTCGGTGAGGCGCTGGAGCCTCCTCAAGCTGTTATTTACATTTTACTTTTTACTGCTGTGTGTTATTCATATGAAAATTTAGTTGACGATTGTTCTCTCTATAACGCGAAAGATATGTACATTATGTAATGCATGTATGCATGCAATGAGATGCAATTTATAACGAATACTGGCTATTCTTGTAGAAAGATCGGAGTTATACTGGAAAAGATTTAACAATATTTTTGTGAAATTTTTTAAAATCATTTCAAAGTAGTCGACAAAATATAGCATATCAACGTTACAGCCTATAGGGTGAGGACGATTTCCCTTATGAACTGTATATGATATCCAAGCTAATTGATTTTTAAACTATGTCACGGATGATTTTTATAGAAATGCTCATACATACACTTACATATTTATCGGAGATGATCAACGAAAAGTAAAGTTCAAAATTTATCTTCTAAATCCTTCAAGGTACAAGCAACGTCTATTATTCAATAAAAATCAAAGCATAAGTGTTACAAGATAACAACAGCCAAACTATAAGACAGTTTTCTTGAAAATTATGAAATAGTTTTCGTAAAATAACTTTCATCTTAGTACGTATTTCAGTGTTTACAAAGCGGTAAATTGACTATTACTAGGTTTTTCGAGCGTCTTTATTTAAAACAGCTAAGCCATAAATCAAACTAAAATATATTTTGGACTCTTTGTTCACTTTACATGTTTTAAATCAGTATACTTAATAAATAAAATATTTGTATTCTTATATGTTTTCTAACAGACATTCACCATAAGATAAACAAATAATTGTGTTTCATGATCTACTCCAAACGAAGTAATATTTTTTTTTGTCCACAGAAATAACAATTGTTAACTTTGGATTATTGGATGATTACAGCAACGTCAACATAATTACCACACTTTCCACTATGACATAATCTTCAACGCTTGTGATACTTCGATTTGAATATGACTGATAGAAAGCCATATTATTGCGATAGGTGCACAAAAATTTTCTCCTCTTACAACGATTACAAAGGGCACAAATTTTTTCACTCTGGAGAGATGCCTTCCTACTGCCATGTGTGTTCTCAAGTTTTTTACCAAGCTGGCAGTAAAACGAAACATATTAGATGCTCAGGCCCAAAAAAAAATTGAATTATCAGAGCTGTGATTTGGGCCATAATCATTCAGCGACTCCAACAGTCCATCGAGGCACAAACGCGATGCTCATAACATTTAATAACCATCTAAAACTCTTTTTTGAATGAGAACAATCAACTAAAACTAGAGTTCAAGGGGACTCAGCAGTGGCTCTAAAGTTAAAGACCCGACCGTAGCTGAAAATAATTCTTAACTCACCTGTTTTTCATTACACCAAATATATTGAAAAGTCTACATTTTACTATTGAAGACATCTGGTTTCCCATGATATTATTCTAATAGTTATCAGAAAAATGTACATGAATGATGTAAATTGTTTTTTTTTAAATACGAATAAAGTTTGTAATGACATAAGTTACATAGTTCCTCTAAAAATGTATTGTATAGCCTATCTAAACAAATTTTTTTAACTTTTAACAGTATCTATGGAGTTTTATCCCTTCTCAGCCGTTTTTTGTAAATACACTTGTAATTCCACTTGTAAAAATATTTGTAATTCCACTTGGAATTCTACCTGGGATCACTCATGGGATTTTGGTTTGGAGATGCCATCAGTAATTACAAGTGGAATTCCAAGTGGAATTACAAGTAACGATTAAAGTTATATTTTTTTTTTTTGACAAAGTAGTTGAAAAAAAGAATTTTACGTAGTTTATTGTTCAGAGAAGGTGTTATCATCCGTATGGTAACACCAAAAGAAAGGTTTTCAAGTATTTTCTTTTGAATTTCAGAAAAGTAAATCTTACAGTTTTTGTTTTATTTCCCTCAAAACGAATTGAATTCCCCTGTTTTGCTGTTACCATACGGATGGTAACACCTGATGAAGCCATTAAACTACGTGAAATTCTTTTTTTCAACTTCTTTGTCGAAAAAAAAATATAACTTTAATCGGTACTTGGAATTCCACTTGGAATTCCACTTGTAATTACTGATGGCATCTCCAAACCAAAACCCCATAAGTGATTCTAAGTGGAATTCCAAGTGGAATCACGATGAACTTCTGTTTAATTTATTTAAACTTATCATGTGTATCTTTTCAATTCTGGCCCTGCAACTGGAACTTAAATCTGGAAAAATTTATATAGCATTCCATATTATGCTTTCAGCAAACTGTCTTGTTTGACAAGTTTATTCAAGTTAAACGGATTAGCTTATCCATTTAAAACGTGTAAAAAGGGATTAAGTGCTACGGGCTATATCTATGGTCAGAACCTACAATAGAGAATATTTATTTTATAAAAATATGAACTTAAACTGGAATTTTGATTTAGAAATATTAGCGTACACGCCGAGGTACATGCAAAAGAGTCATAGTAGATTAATTTGTGATGCTCTAATTGACCTTAAATTAGCTCTTTTTTCAAATAAAACTTACCTGTCATCAAAATTTATAGCCACTGGCAACTAAGAGAAAAGTTTTCGATTATTCTTGGATGAATAACGAATGATCATCAGAATAAATAAGAATAGATAAATTTTTTGCACTTTGAATGCTTGCATAATTTATTGTAACTTACAAAATTGAATTAGAGATAATATAATGTAGTATCATCATTTTCTAACATTGTCAGACTGTTATTGTGTATCCTTTTTAGAATTAGGACTTACGTCATACAGTGTAACATTACGCAATGTGTACAAAAATAAAATGCCCAGCACGATAAACCGAACGGGCCCGTCACTGTTTGATTCACAGCGATCGACAGTACAACTCGAGTTGTGGTGAGACCCAAGTCGCACAATCATCTCGAATCAAAGACTTCAAAACAGCCAATATGTAATTTTGTAAAAAAAAAATATATTTTTGCATATCAGCACTGGTCAAATCCGTTCTTTACTTTTTTATTATGTTTGAATGTGTAACTGTACCACTTTTTATCGAATCCGTTTTAAAAATTTGAATAACGTCAGTCCCAATACTGACATCTAAGTATCATTATGACGTGGCGGACCATGACAAATCTTGCTCGGCTAATTGTGTGGGCTTCTAGATCACAGATTTCCAGTGCAGAAGTGACATTTTCTCGCTGTAAACTAATTCAATCATTCGATAAATATTTACAAATCACATCCAAATCGCAGGTACGTTTCGTAACATGCGTCAATTCGACTCAACCATACTCGATATCTGGTGTTAAACCCCTTATTTTGATTATTTTTATAACAGCATACAAAAAATTAAGAGCGATCTTATTCCGATTACAAAGTATGCTTATGGTAGGTAATTTTCTTGATTTTTTTCGTTACTTACAAAATTAGCTCATTGTATTCCTTTCCTAATGTAAAACTTTCAGAATTAATGATTCGTAACAATCAATGTGTTGGAATTTCCCAAAATTATGAGCAAAGTAACGATACGTAAGAGACCAATTTATGCATTTGTTTTGTCGTTGTCGGTGAGCGTTGTAACGCCAGATGTGGTGGATTGGGCATCTCCTCCATGCGATGATTCGCCAGTACAAGCCAGAGATGGGAATTTTTGGAAGAGAGCAGCTCTGTACTTTGGATGGCTAAACGTGAACAAAGAAAGTTGTATGGATCACAAGCTCATATTAAGAGGACAAAAAGGAATTAACTGTCACGAAAAGTCTTTACCTGATGCCATAAACAATCGGATTGTAAACTGCGTTTGCTTTTGCGAACACAGAGCCCCAAATGGTGAACAGAGGCGTCAGTTTAGCAAGCTGAAAAATGCCAGCGTAATTTATGACGAGATATGGAGTCCAGGCCATGAACCACAGGGATATCGTCATCAGAGCAACCTTTCAGAAAAAAAAATTTCCCATACAAATATTCGAACTCGGTCAACTGCCAATACAGGTTTGCAATAGGTATATAGAAGTAATCGCAAACCTTTGCAAGCTTATTCTCTGCGCTTTGATCGTTGTTTCCCTGTCTGAGTGAGGCGACGTTCATTTTCTTGGCCTGTTCTCGCATAGTCTTTTCGTGAGCAGATACAGCCTTAAGAATGAAGTAGTAACTGTAGACAATCATGAACAGCGGTAAGAAGTATACAAAGACGCTGTAAGCCACGATGTATGATCGCGATAGCCAATCCTGGGTGAAGTAGTCTGTACCACATGCCGTGAGATTTCCCTCAGGTACGTATCTAAAATCAAGTAGAGATGATCATGAACAATATTTTCCAGCGCAATCCTTCAAGAAGTTGGATATTAAAACCGATTATTACCGATTCCAACCAAACAACGGGGCAAAGGTCCAGATCGCGCAGAACAGCCATATTCCAAGGATGCGGAGAAGAGCACCGGTAATGGTAAGAGGCTTTGCTGCTAAACCTTTTACGATTACGTTGTACCTGTCAAAGGCGATCATACACATTGACCAGATCGAAGTGCATCCGAAGATGGAGCCGCACAGTGCATAAACTTCACACATGAGTGGGCCAAACACCCACGTTTCATAGTAACAGTTGATTACCTAAGATTATTTTGATATTTTTATAGAATGCTAACGTTAGTTCATACATCTTATTTAAGACAAATAATTACCATAGGTGGTGACATGGTGAGCATCATGCAGAAGTCAGAGAATGCGAGATTTATGACAAAGAGATTGCTAGGAGTGCGAAGACTCTTGGTACTGACAAAGATGTAGACAACCATCCCGTTGCCGGAGATGGAAACGGCACCAAGACAAAAAATAACGAAACCAAGGATACCATACCAGAGGGGATTCATTGGTGGGAATTGATACCAGTATGGATCTACCATGTGGTGGATCTCAGGTTCCGCTTTGTCCACCACAGTTTGGTTATTAAAGCCTAACATTGACCTCTGGGCCATGAAGACGGGTCCTGTGAGTGTACCCATCATGATTTGTTCTGTAATATTATTGGAGATTTATTGTAATAAATTTATGTACAAGATTCATTAATTTCTGTACAGAGATTCTGTAAACTATGCCTAATTCAAAATCGACATCAATGACTTATATTAGTTTCAAACAAATTTAGATTATCAAACACCTTTGTGATTGATAATAATAAATCTTCATCTATTTGAAGGCATGGGTCGTCGACCGAAAATATGAGACTAAACGAACTTCATTTGACATTGTCTTAAAAGTCATTTGACTTACGTGCATGTATACAAAAATAAATACTTTTGAAAATGGATCGCATGCTATGTCAGTAAAAAATAATGAAACGCCTAAATTAAAAATTAAAAAAAAAAACAGTTACATTAGTTAAAAAAAAAAAAAAAAAGAAAAAGAAAAGTTATAAGCTCAAACAATGCAACAATGCATTTTAATCATTACTCTTATTATGTTGATGCTTTATTTTTACCAATCAATGACTTCACCTATCAATATGCTTGATTCAACAAATACGATAAATTGATTTATAACATACGTACAACTAATTTTGTTTCATTTACATGGTTATTTGTATTCCAATCAATATTCATTTGTTCTATTCATAGCACTAATGAAGGCTGAACTTAAGTAAACCTTGGATATAATGTACAACTATATATACACACTTTTTCAAGATAGGTACGTCATTCAATCTAATGCCGCATTATCTAATCCAGATTTTACAGGATGCTTTTAAAAGGTTTCCTCTAAACGGTTTTTCTTCTGTTTTCATAATGTTTAGTCGTATCATTTGTAGGTCTTACTAATGTTATATTCTAAAAAAGTAATAGGATTTAATTTTCATACGTCATTGTAAAGCCATGTTTCGCCAATTTCTATCAACACAATTTTTTCAACAAAAATTTTAAATAAAGTCTGAAAGAAATTGGTAAAATAGTATGTTTAGGAACTATTGTATTTTTAACAATTACTGAGATTGAGTGGCCCGTTACATGCTGATAGAATAAACTATGCGAATTAAGTAAATAAATTAGATTTGTTCACGACTACTTAGTTCTCGGCCCGGTTCTTGTGGTTTTGCTGTATACACGTATATTATTGTTAAAAAAATATACCTATATATAACAGAACCGCACCCAACCAAACTGAACTAAACGTGGTCAGGAACAAATCTATTGACTCTTGAACCATATATCGACGCCCCGGACGAAAGTTATACCGTTTTTGAGTCCAGCTAGTCGAAAACTATGCCTTTTTGTGGGTCCAGAAGAAAACTATTCCCTTTTTTCGAGTCTGGACAAAAACTATCTCTTTTTTCCGTAACAGAACTTAGCTGTCTAAGAAGTAATTACAGCCAGAGCCCCAGGTGCCAAGAAATAAAAAGATACATTGATTCTATATTTGTATACATCTAGTGCGCCTTGTCCTTATTTTTTATGTATTTATATATATCGACGCCCCAGACGAAAACTATTCCCTTTTTTGAGTTCAGACGAAAACTGTTCCCTTCCGCTAAGCTCGGACAAATACTAGCATGATTTGTGATGGACTACAATGGTAAAATAGTTCTAATGAAAATCATAAAATTGTAGTTATAATAATAATAATAATAATAATAATAATAATAGTTCAATCCTATTCTAAAAAGAAAAATAATTTCGAATGAAGCCCTTTATTCGTAATGTGATTGGCTGGAGATGTTCACATGACTATGATTCAAACAAAGCCTGCAGATAGAAAAAGACTTTGGAAAATGTAACTATAATCATTATTTAAAGTTTGAACGAAATTATAAATTGAATGCATCTTTGATTGAAACAAAAAATTAGGCGAAAAATATATGATTTCAGTAATAGTGTCAATACTGCCAATATGAATAGGCTACATATAGCGCATGTTTTTGTTCAAGCTGCAGACATGATCGGCAAAAGTTTCGAATTGGAGTGAATTTAATAAAATATCAAATGAATTGACTTACTGTGCCTTCACGTTTCAATAAAAATGTTTGTCACTTGAAAATAAAAACACGAAATTTTTGTTATTAAGTGTAATGGGCTCGTTCCTTGCATTTTATACTCTGATCAAAGTAAATTAAAAAGAAAAAATATATCGAAATATTTGTCATAAAAAAATATGAAAGAACGCGTGAAGCGCGCCTGGCATGTCTAGTAAGTTCAAATTGTGGAAAAACATGATTTTACACGCTTTACTTAATACTCGAAGCTTAGAATTATCGATACTTGTCGAATTTTACGTAGATTCTCAATGCTACAGGAACTTCGCTAGTATCGGAATACGGTAGTATCGTAAGGTCACTCTGTAAGAACTGCAAGCCTTCATGCAAATCGTGCTAGTATTCGTCTAAGATCAGCGAAACATAATAGCGTCCGTCTGAACTCAAAAAAGGGAATAGTTATCGTCCAGAGTCCAAAAAAGCGAATAGTCTTCGTCCGGGATCGAAAAAAGGGAATAGTTTTCGTCTGGGGCGTCGATACATATAAATACATGAAAAATAAGGACATGATGCACTAGTTATTTTCAAATATAGAATCAATGTATCTTTTTATTTCTTGGCACCTGGGGCTCTGGCTGTAATTACTTCTTCGACAGGTAAGTTCTGTTATTACGATGTTTTGATGAGAAGAACTATCTCATAAAAAATCAATCTCATAAAAACTTAAAAATTACATATTTTCAGAATTTTTTTAACAGCCTGTTAGTGAATGGAGGCTTTTTATCACCCTTGTACGAAAGTACTTCTCTATTCTATGAACTCATTTCACAGAAAATAACCCATAATAGTTACCAGAGGTTATCCAAACACACAAAAGGTAGATATCAAAGAAAAATAGTATTATCAAAGAAAAATTTCGAAAGGAGATGCGTCGAAATTACGTCGCATATATTATATAGGTACGGAAGGGAATAAATTGTCCAAATTTTTCGTCGATCTTCCCTATAGCTTTTGTAAACTTGAATAGAACCGTACGTACATTCAGCGGACATTTATTTTCGAACCGGAGAAAAAGAATTTTTTGCTGTAGTTTAAAAATAGATTATTAGATCCTTACGCAACAAAGCTAATTTATTCCTTTTAAAAAGACCAATCATTTGAGCCTTATTGCGTTAAGATATGTGCATCAGTTTTAAAACCATAGAAAAAATGCTTTTTGTCCAGTTTGCGAATCGATGTCCGCATAGTGTATACATAATTATATAAAAAAATATTTTGGAATCAAAACGTGCCCAGATACAGCTGGTGATCAGCGTACTTTTCACGTTGAAAAAAAGAATCAGCGAAGATCCGAGTGAATTGATTATTTTTATTTTTTAATACAGGCAACACGGTAGAGACTTGCAATGTAAATCCATGTATGTATATAACTCAAAATTTTAAGCATATACTTTGAACATGAATGTTCAACGAAACTCATACCAGTAATAATAATAAGCACTTGAGGGATAACTAAATCGATTTCTTAAAAATCGTTTAACGAGGTCCACCAAATCGAGAAATTTTTGTCTTGTAACACAGATAAAAACATTAATTTATGATGGTTTTACTGCTTGTAAGACTTTAACATAAAATATAATGTAATGATCTCCCTACATCTAGGTGAGAACATTATTTTTTCTTTAAATCAAATTTTCTTCATTAAACCACCAATGCTAATATGCTGTGACTGAAATACGAGAATTGGTGATTTAAGAAAAAAATAGGATCAAAAGAAAAAATTATACTCTCAGTTATTGATGAACCGCGTTCGCAATGTAATGTATATTAATGATTGTGCCTGTATATCATTGGGATCACTACATTGTACGAATCAGAATGTGTTAAATATGTGTCAAGATCTTTTACATCTTACAGTCTTTTGATAACAATCTTAGATTATATAGTTGTAATGAATCAAATTGATTTATCAAAGCTTATTTACATAATTGATACGATTTGTCAAAGTTTAGAGATTTTTAATGTATATACTTAGATTCATATGTAATTGTATGAACAAAAAAAAACGATCTGCTTATTTTTCTATTAATAGTCAAATGTGACATTCAAACTAAATAATTATTCGACTTCATAAATAATTTATTCCTCCTTCTTAATTCACAAGCTTTAACATCTGTAGATTGATGAGACACCAGAGTTTGAGAAAATAATATATTAAGACTGATAAATTGTAAGCTTTAAAAAGAGAAAACTAATAATACCAATGGAGGTAATTTAACAGATGATAACTGAGAAGAACATGAATTAAACAGTAACGGATTGAACAAATAAAATTCAGCTCCATCAGGAAAATGTATATTATAATTCTGAGGCATTTATTGAGGATCCTTGAAAAATTATTTGCACTAAAAGTAAGTTTCAACCATTAACTTGAGTTTGTTCGATGAAGAAAAATGTAATCAATTGCCAATCATTTTTTTAACTTTAAATCAGTATGGTTTTTTAAAATTTGTATTTCTAACAATAATTAATAATAAAAATTTTCTTTAGTGATAAGTAGATTTTATAGTTGTAAAATTTTGCTTTATTAATAGCATACAACGTTTTATAAATGTTGAAAAACGTGATTTCAAAAATTTTGTAACGTTTGACAAATAATCATAATGTAGCTAAAAATCGTTTGAAAAACGTGAAACGAAACCGCTGCTGTTTGTTACTAAAAATCACCTTGGATTCCTTGCTTATTAATTAGTATGTTATACATTATAATATTCAAGATTGGGGACCAAGCTTTTTTGCAATATGATGGTTATTTTTGTTCTCGATGTAGTACTAAAAGGCAATTCTTAATTTTTCTTGACATATTCATCGAGAAGTAAAGTATGCGCAAAGCGTTACTCAGTTTTAACTAAAATCAGCAAGGGGCGTTTAAAAAATTGTTTCACGAAGCAAATGTAAAAAGCCACCTTGAACAGGCGTTAAACCTGGATCTTTTTTTAGTCGGAAAAGCGCGTTATCCAATTTCACCACCGAGCCTTGGCAGCTTTCCTTATTCACAAGCTAAATTTAAATTACGGTATTTGTCAGTCAGTCAGTCAGGATGTAAATTCTTTTCTTCGAGCTTTGCGCATATTGAAGTTCTCGATAATAATGCGAAAAAAAACTAAGAATTACACTTTTTTACAATAACTTTGACCATATTTTAAATAAACTAAGTAATACATTATCATGATTATTAACATTACTAAAAATTATCATAAAAAATATCTTAGTTCTCTACTTAAGGTGTTGCCATCCAGATAATAACAACCAATTGGCACACCTCAGGCAAAAATTATTAGCCATCAATTTACTTATAAATAACAGCTGAAAATACAGCTGTAATCACCTACAATTATAGCTATAATCATGCGTATAGTAGCTATAAAAATGTATAAATAATAGCTGTGAATACATCAAAATATGGCTAAAATTTTTTAGTCGAATACATG
>JAPYYV010011528.1:611-11349 GCA_030522625.1 Copidosoma aretas | reverse complement strand
CACCAGCGCATTCATCGAACCTTGTGCAGCCATTTTTGGCGAAACACAAGATTCTACAGCTTCGACAGCCTCCGTACAGTCCTCACATAGCCCCCCTCGACCTTTGGACTGCAGGATAACGAGAAAAACAAAACTCCCGACTCGAGAGCATCATCAGGAGACCGAGCTTCAGTCCAGCCTATCGAATTCATCACGAGATTTCACGAGCCCGTCGAATCCCCCATCTGTGCGCGTACGAAATCCCCGGAAACGCACTGCGCGCGAGTAATGGACGATACGTGCGTACGCGACTAAGGTCATATACGTGTATAGCCGTAGCGAGAGCGACGGAATGGCAGTCGTATACGGGTACAGCTGACGAGGACGTTAAACGACTCAGCGAGGATATCCCCGCAGTCGATCCGGCACTTCGTATACTGCAGAAGAGCCTGTGCGTATATATGCACACACACAGGGGGAAGGGGGGGGGGGCGAGGGGCGACTAATCTCGGGACGGCTTTGCAGCTGGATCGGATGCCCATATTCGGTCTGGCTGTCGTTTTGCTGTTATACCTGTATTTAGGTACAGACTCTGTGTACAAAGTTGCAGGAGTGCGCTGTAGGTGGGTGCTCGGTGTTGGAGATTTTTTTCGTTCCTGGAGAAACGGTTGTTGTGTTTCGCGAATTTCAAAGGATTTGCATTAACTCGTGCAAACTGTTGGATACCGTTCATGAGGTTGTTAGAAAAATACCAGTTTTTAAGGGACAGAAATATCCACGGTATAAATGTTGCGTACTGCCATTGCCAGAAATGCAGATTAAACAGCTGCAATAGTAGTACAATTGAACGTTTATTCACTGCTGAATTCAATATTTTGAGAAAACTTAGTGTTTTATTTATTTCATCTATTAGAATGTGTATTATCACGAACATTACCAAATTTATTCACGGCTGTTATACTAAATGCAAATGAGCATCATTTGGTGGCGGCTTGTTTTTCCAGACAGCACGATGTATTCTCATAAAATCAATACTGAACATTCTGCTCAAGATTCTGATCTAAAACTTGTTTTTAGCCTCTCCCGCGTGGTCCTGGTATTATTTTCACCTTATTAAACTCTTATTGTAGCAGACTAGATGTCCCAAATTACAGTCGGTAGGTTTATTTTCCAAAACATCTTTTATTCTATTGTAAACTGGAGCCATCGAACATTGGTAAACGTAGCAGAGGCTCGTTGGTAAAACATAAATTTATGATGAAAATAATGCCGTATTAAATCATCAATAACGAATTTTAGTTTTTTAACGATCCACCTTGGACTAATGATATGTTTTTTGTCTTTTTTCAGGTGAGTTTAGAGTTCAATCGATTGGTACTACTGCATTGCACGCCTGTATTTTTTTATGCCACCTTTAAATTCGTTGATCGACACGGACAGGTAAGTTTTACTTTTACATCGTTAAGTGTTACATGGAATTTTCTCGTTTGGTGTCATGAAAAAACACGCCCCAATATAATGGAAAGACGGGCAGAAAGATAAGCAACTCGTTTCGCACGACAACGTGTAATTAATAGCACGTACGAGAACCATGACAAACAGAAAAGTAAAATATTATCTTACTTCTATCGCGAATGAAAGCTGTCTGTGATACAATACGTACATGCTTGTATTAGGGACGTTTTTTCGTTTACGTAATATTTACCTTTGCGCACATACGTAAACGTGTAACCAACGGCAATAGAGCATTGTAAAAGTTTAGCTTTCGGAGAGGGTTTTAGCTGCCTCGTTGAGAATTTTTGTGAAAGTCCGACTGACCTCCAATTAGTGAGTCGATCTGACTGTTTTATCCATCATGTCGCATATATTTATGCCAGTCATCAGCCATACAAGCCAGCTCATTACTATTCTACAAATACAAACATCGACGAGCAGCGTTGAAGTATCACGCGCTCGTTAGGATATGAGCGGACACAAGTAGAATAGGTCAATGTATGGTCAGGCGGCGAAATAGTGAGAAGTTACAGTTACTCTTCTGGATGCTTCCATACGCCGTATTCAATTTAGCACGCCATTTAAACACACTAGAGGGTGCTTTTAATAATATCTACTTTTCAACATAATTGTAGATTCCACGCTATTTCAGTGACAAACTCTTCCCCCCGTTGAACCGAAATATCATCGCTGTCCGAAACGCCGATAACCACATGAACCAAATAAACAAACAAAAATATCGTCGACTGCACTGATAACCCGTGCTAGCAAAGACACCAGCAGCAGTAACAACACCGGTAGTAGTAGTATCAGACAGGCGGACAGACGAGCCCGAATCCCTGGGGTGATTATCGACCCTCTGGTGACGAGCGCCAAAATAAACACCGACCCTCGGGCGATTCCCTCTCTCTCTCGCCTCTTCTTTGGTCGTGATGCGGTTGATCTTGGAGCTCGCGTCGGTTGGCACTCTCGCGACGACTACGTTTGAAAAAATTGAGGGGGTGCCTCTTTCTGCCGGAGACATTCTTTTTTTTCGGCACGCGAGTATATTTTCCCTCGAAGCCTCTCTGTCTTCACCAAAGATCCTACGACCGGATGCGTCAGTTTAAATACGTACAATTTATTACACCCTCAATTAGTATACACCGTGTGCGCGTATTTGATTCACCCGACACCAATCTTCCGATACTTTTTCCGATCCCACTCAAAAAATTGGCCCTCCGGTGCAACACTTTCCCCAACCCGGAGCACCAAAAGACACCAACGCCAAGCCACATCTTTCAGCCTTCCTACGTACGGCCGAGTCACATTCCCCACCACGCCACGTCGCCCGTAGACCGCATACGCGACACAGAGCCCCCCACCTCACACGCGTAACACACAAACGCAGGTGCGCGCGCCCCAGCCTCAAAGGCACCTTCGTACCGCCCGAAGCGCGCAAAGGGCGGACGCATAAGCGAGGCCCGCGCTCGGTAATCGAATTCCGCGGAAGCCCGATCGCGCGCGAGTCCTGTCTCATCCTCCTCGCGCGCGCCTTTTCGGTGCTGGCTCTCCTGGTGTGCTTGATCCATGCCCCGGTGCGCACTCGATGACGAAGGGCCGGGCTTTCGAAAGAGCTTTCTCATCAGCTGCGAAAACGCCGGGCTCGGTGGTTCATTGAGAAACCAAGGGCTCAAGGCCCATATGAGTTTTGCATACGTAGCGAGTACATAGTTATACACACGTGTAGGGTTCGGATGGGGCCATTGCTTGACCCAGCTCTCTCAGGTGCCGCGCCGAGCTGGCGTCGAACGCGTCGGGAGAAAAAATAGCCCCCGCCGACGCACGGACGGACGGACAGGCGCAGGACTCGTGATTGCGGACGAAGCGTTGAATCATCGTCGAGCGCCCTCGGGGCTCCGCTTGTCTCGATGACGACAGTAAGGAGAGCGAACGGCCGGGGCTCCCGGGGGCGTGCTACTCTCGCCGGCGTCGATGGATATCCCGGGTGCGAGGAGCGCGCCGCCGGCGGGCCGATTGGACGCCAATTTCGCGTCGGGCGCTTCAATTTCGGGCTATTCTCCGCGGGCGCCGGTGCGGAGCGATTCACGGCACCGATTTGGCCCGGGCCGACGGGCGCGTTTCGATTCGACCGCGGTCGGGGGTCCATCGGCGGGTTCGGCGCGTGACGCGAGGGCGTCGAAAGTTCCGGGGCCGCGCTATGGTTTCATCGTCTCTCGGGACGTTCGTCAGAGTGCTTTTTGATGGGTTTTCGGGCCTCGGCTTTTTTGCCCCCCTCCCTCGCGCTCGCCCGATCGGCCCTTTCATCGCGAATTTTTTTTTTTTTTCCACTTCGACTTTGAACCACGCCTGCCTCGGATCGCCCGCGATTGCGATTTTGCGCCGAAAAATTTCGGACTCGCGTTGCAACTCGTTTGGTTTTAAAAAACGGCCGAGCCGGGCCGGGCAGGGATTAAACGCGAGCGGGAACGAATTTGGAAAATTCGCTTTTCGGTGGTACGCGTACGGCACCGCGGCCGCTTTAAAATAACCAGGCCGCGGGGGGAGGGTAGAGAAGAGCGAGACAGGAGCTCGAGAGTCGTCGTCCCAGCTGGTTGAGATATTCAAGCACTGCGCGTGCAGGGCGCACATATATATATACACACGTACGCGGAGGGAGAGGGATGGAGTACCGAGCGACGAACGCGATCCACACGTACACACACACATCACGTGTACACAACACGGAGTTGGAGCAAGAGAAGTGCAAAGGGTTGTAGGAAGAGCCGGGGAAAGGGAGGGGAGGGTTTACGCAGGAGGACCCAAGTTGGCGGGCTAAATTCTTAATTACCTTGAAAATGAGTTTTGCAGTGACACGAGGAGAAGGAGGCCGTGGGGGGGTGGGGGGTGGTCGGAACTCTTGGAATCTCAAATGAAAGAGGGATTTTCATACCGAGCTCATCCTTCATTCCGCTTACTACTTCCTAGCCGCGGCGCTCCTGTGTACACATTTGCACGCGAATGTATGCATACTTACAGCCGTGAGAAGGGGGGGAGCCCGCGGAGGAAGATTTAGCGAAAAAAAGCTACGTTTTAATTTCAGCCGGAAAATTAAATTTCAGCGCGGCTCTTTCTCTCCTCTCGCGGGATCTCGCTCGCGGCCGCATACGCGCCCCGCCTAAGAGAGCGTGAGAAACTCGGCTGGCAAATATGCACCGCCGGCTGGATAAAGGAGGGGAAAAGAAAAAACGCCTCGGGTCGCACGAAGCGACGAGAGATCGACGGGCGTTCGAGGTATTTTCCATCGCGCCGCGTCCCTTTCGTTTTTAATTAACGAGGGGCGAGCGGATCCCCCGCAGTAGGAGGAGAAGGAGAAACTAATTACGGAAACTCGTCGATGCCATCGGCGAAGGAATGCCCTCGCTCTTGTACCCCCGCGATCGAGATCAGGGCCCTTCCCCTTCTTGCGCCCCGTGCAAAATTCCATTCGTGCAAAGGGTGCAGGTGTAATACAGGTACGCTCGCATTATCCCCCCTCCCCCCCGAGCGGCTATAACCGCGATACGCACGCATACAAATGAAATCGAGTAGCTGGTACGAGCCATCCTCGGGAAACCCGCGTAATCAGGAGCGGGGTGGGGGGGGGGAAGCAGTCGCTACGTGCCGGACGCCCGGGAAGTGCTTTCGTCGGATCACGAAGCGCCCGCCGTGCGCATACGCTCGAGTCGTATCGCGCGCGACGATTGCCGCGCATAGCTACGGTCGGTCGGACTGCGCTTGTTAATAAAAACCGCGATAGCCCCCCCCCGAGTTTTCCAGGGTAGATTCCGCTTACGGGGCTTTTCGGGCGATACTCCGCAGCCCGAGCTGTTAATGTTTTTCCGAGTCCGTGTGTGTGTGTCTCGCGGCGAACGGTGGGTAATGAAATTTCCCGGCGGCCCCGGTCAATGCGGGTTACGCAAAGTAGGTGACGGCGCGGTCGTTTCGGGGCCGGGATTTTCGGGTTTCGGCCGGGATGCGCGCGGGAGAATCGAGGAGCGAAATGGTTTTTAAAAAACAGCTCCGAGGTCGGACTGGAGCGCTGCTTTGCGAAACTGCGTGATAATCGGTTTCAATGTAAAATCACGCGCGATTCAACACTCGTACGGTGCATGAAGTCATTCAGTCTGCAAATCAACTGATCGAGGCAAAGGTTTATTTACGTACAATTGTGCATAAATTGAGATCTATATAATGATGAAATTAATTGAAATCGTATCGAATCGTTTTAGAATCGTTAAAAATTTTTTTTTGTGCATCAGAAATCATTCAGAATCCCCGCGCAAGAAGTGAATAACAGCGTGCAATGTCCGGGTCGCGTCAGATTCGCCAGTTTTTCGCGTGCAGGACACGCATGGTTGGGCGCCCGCGGGCGGTCGTCGAAAGATCCGTGTCTGCGCAGAATTGCATTAATCAAACTAAACTCGCGCTACGAACTAATTTCAATGTTAATTAACCACCTCCGACGACGACGACGACGAAGCGACGCTCCTGGAGGGAAGGAATCAAAGGCTTGCGTGAAATTTCCTGTACGTATAATGTACGCAGGTGTCTATATCTATACCTACCATCCACGTCGATACTGCGGTACTTGTATATATACCTGCCCCATACCGTTCGAACGAATGACGTCGTCGACGACGATGACGGGGCGCTCGCTCGAGGGATTCAATTCGGGCGAGTTTAAGGAAAGAGTTTGGGGAATATAAATTACACGACAAAGCCGAGAATCGGCGAAACGCCAGGCGTTTCAGACACTTGCGTTTGCGTATGAAACGCTGACGGGGCAAGGGGTGACCGTTCGCCGTACGAGCTGCGGTAAGCGTTAAAATGGATACTTCCGGTTATAAGTTGGCACTATTTCTTTTTTTTTCAATAAGTTTCCAACTATCATTTGACCGAAAAATCACAACGCGTCGCTGTTGTTTATAATTAACCACTCCCACGCTAATTACGACGCGGTGACCCCGACAAAGTTACAACCGCGGCGTGTATAATCCACGGACGCGCGACGATACGGAAATTCCGCATTAATCTCGTTAAAGATGAACGGATCGCGCATTTCCCCCAAGGCCCGGAAACTTAATTTAACTTTCATCGCCTACTCGCGCAACGCTAATACGCGTCGCGGCACAGGGCGAGGAGAGAGACACGCGCCCAGCCCGCGCGGTCTCTAATCATCCGCGGGAGAGTGTCGGGGGGGGGGAAAAATTGGCGACCCTTCGAGCGCAGCCGCAAAACAGCTATTAAACTTTCAACGAAAAATAATTAGAGCCACGGGTGCGTGGCGCGCTGTTCAAGAGCCTCCTCCCGGCCAGTGGGTCAGGCTAAACGAATTTCCGAGTCGCGCCAAACTTTGTGCTGAAAATATTAGGGGGGGGGGGGGGGGCGGAGGCGCGGGCGAGACGACAGGTACAGGGAAACGCTGGTCCGTGAAAATTGCAGCCGCGACGCGCATTGTGCAACAGCCGCGCACGCAGCGAACGACGACGGGTAGCGCGAGTCGGGATTCACGCGTCGATTGTCAAGGGCCCGATTTTACGGCCGATAACGCGTTCAACGGCAGTATAGCATATACAGCGCCAAAAATGGCAGCCTCGCTCGCTCCGAACCTGCACGCTGTGAATATCTAATGGAGAGGGACGCCCGCGCAACGGTCCACCCTGCACAGAGCGCCGTGGAGTGCGACCAAAGTGGAGCGCGCGCGAGCCCGGGAAATAATGGCCGACCGCACGGCGACGCTGTTCGGGCGACCTTTTGCACCTCCGCTGTCCCGTTCCCTCCCTGCTCGCGCGCCGCTTCGTCGTCCCATAATGCGTGGAGTCGAGCGTTTTCCGCGCGCGCGCGTCCGTGAGCAAGCGCCTCCCGGGTGTGAGTTTTACGGTCGCTCCGCCAGCGGGGAGAACACAAAAATGGTCCCGGGGTCCTTCCGCGGAGCGCAGGGACGAGCAAAACGCCGAGCTCGCGCTTTTAATCGAGTTCATCTTGGTCCACGCGATCTCGCCGACCATCGAGCATCGAGTAGCTTATTCCCACGCAAAGCAAACATCCACGAATCCCCAGAGGAGCGATAACGACGCCGGCTTATGGCCATAATACTCACCGCCCGCCGGGTAATCCACGCGCTATACTCACCGCCCGCCTGTTCGTAAAGTTCCTCGTGGAGTTTTTCTCGACCGCCCCCCCGAGTTAAGTAGCCGCGGCCACGCCAGGGACGCCTCGAGCCCGTTCTCATGCATATATATTTATACAGCTGCAGAGGTAACGCGCGGGTGTGTTTTTTGTGTCCCCCCTTTTTTCCGTTCGGCCTCGATCGCGTCGAATCGTTCCCGCTAAACTCCTCGCTCGTTACCGCACCGCCGACCGTTTGGCTTTTCGTGCATCGAATTCACGGCGGACCCGACGTTTGAGCTTATTAATCCCCGCTATGCCTGCGTTATGTGCCCTGCACACGCGCGGCTGAGCAACTTATTGCCGATTAGCCGACTATTTTGTACATGTATTGTATACACAAGTATACAGCAGGCGGGTACTCGGCCGGAGGCTGTGTTCCTTGGGGAGAGGAGTCCGGGCTGATGAAAATTTAATTTAAAGTTTTCGCAAAGTTGAATTTTGCCCCGGTGAAGAAGTCGGGTGGCCAATGGCTCGCTCGGTAACTACATTTTTTCCGGTCATTAATTATTTTCCCTCCTTTCTATTTTTGTTTGTTTCGCTCCTCTTTGACTTCTCGTCTCCAGGCTCTTTCCTTTTTCTTCTTCTTCTTCCTCTCTTGGTTTACATTCATCAACTCGGAGTACGTCTTACAGTGCGTTTATTCTAGTAGATTGTCTCCCTTAAAGTTCATTAACTCATGAGAAGGGTATATTATACTCGAGCTTTTTTTTAAGCATATCTAAGTATAGCTTCAGATTTTTTGAGCTTCAATGCCAAACATGGACATTCGGTTCAACCTCACCTCCGTTCAGCTACTTTCAAACACAATAACACCACGGCCTCTGTCGACCGCTCCATCAGGGGTGTCCAGTATTTGAAAAAAAGTTCACCAAAATTCACCAATCCTATACGGAGCGACTCAACGTTCTCCCGAACGCCCGATCGTGCGTGAGAAATCACGACCCTCCCGTCTCGTCCTTGCACCAACTCGAGCGGGCTCAACGTCCCGCGTAAGAAAAGCGGTGGGGGGTAACAGCTGCAAATAAGACCGCGCTCCGGGCGCAGCGGCCGCCGAAGAAGGGCGTGCGCGGAATAAATGCATCCCCGATTCGAAACTCTGGCGCGCCGAATTCCCCCCCCGTCCAGCGGAACTCTGCCCGGGGAGAACACGGCCCGGGCGGGCACCGGAGGAACGGGGAGAAGAGCAGCGGGGAGGAGAAGCCGGAAGCACTATGTGCCAGAGGCAGGGGAGACTGCGCATGTATATACACACTTGGGCGCTTGACTTTATGCAGCGAGCGCGTCTCCGCTGACTGCCTGACGGGCGGGGGAAGCGTAAGCCAGAGGAGGAGGAACCTACTTTGCTCCGCTGCTCGGCCGCACTGTGCCCCGCACACGGTACGTATACTCTCGTATAAGCACTCCACGGAGCGCCCGCGCGCGCGTCTATTATATGTATGTATAACAAGGGGGAGGACACAAGACGTTCCGAGTAACCGGGCGCACTTTCGCCCGCGTACCACTTACCCACCCGCCTCGCGCTCGTTTCTGCACGTGTACATCTCCCAGCTGGGGCACGAGGCTCGCTCCTCCAAGGTTTCGTCGTTGCGTTGACTCTTCTGGTCTTTTTTTTCTCTCGCTCTCGCGAAGGGAATAAATTGTTACGCGTGCCGCGGGATACATCAGCACCGTTCGAGTAGCATTCGCGCTCTGCGTGCATGTATGGAGCGAGGATAGTGCCCCACCCCACTTCTGAGAGATCGTCGTGACGAGGGTGCAAAGACCTTTACGCACGAAGATTGCTCCCGCGAGTGCGCGTGACAATGGAGCCCGTGGAGTGTTGATGGTGCGTTTTAGTTGTACAAATGCAGGGTGCGCGGTGCACACTATATACCAATATGTCCGATTATTTTCTCGAGCTGTTAGAGACGTTGGTTTTTCGAAAATCGAGCCAACAACACATTGCGCCGGAGAGCGTCGAATGTTTCGTCACACGGAGATACATGTATCAAATATAATTATCCCCATGACACTTGACTGGAAAATGACGCGCGATTGAACACCATCGGGACGGATCGATACGGGAAATTCAACCGAGTTAAATAATACATTCGCGTACGCGTCGTGTCAGTGCAGACTGGGTACAGTGATTATGCCAAAAGCAAACGCACACTGTATATGGGCAAACATATATTATATATAAACAGCCTGGATTTGGATCGGTCGGTCGAACGAACGAACGAGCTCGACCAGGCGTAGATTAATTATAATATCACGAGCGCGAGCTCCGATGAGTTGGACACACACACACGGTTGTGGATGAATATAGCGACCGACCCGCCATTTAGCTCTCTCCTCCGCTCCACTCGAGCCGCGCCTAAATCATAAAATAGCCCGTTCAAGCATTGCCGAGCCTTTATTTACACTCCACGTACTCGCTGACTACCTGCAGTGGGGGGGTCGATGTACGTTCAACTACAGTTGACACTGCAGAGAAGCCCACCCACCAGCAGCAAACACTGCACGTGCGATCGAACTAAAACTACAGTCCGCCCGTAAATATTGATATCTAATTACACACCCGCCTATATGTATACGTATCGTGTATGCAATACATGCCGCGCGGCGATCGGTCGGCCGTGACTTTTTCTTCCTCCCCCCGCGTGATATTGTACACCGCTAATATACCAGTATCCAAACAACCCCCCCGCGCCACCTGGCAGAGTTCCACGCGCGTGATATAAGTTTTCGCGCTACTGCCGCTGCAGCATGCGGTCGTTAATGCGCCCCCCCCCCCCCCGCTCGTTCGTTACTCGTATACAATATTCGTGATACATGCGCGCGCACCGCGCGTTTTTCCAGCCGCATATTGTACAACACAGGCTCCACCACCACCACCACCGCGGGGGGTCGGAGAAGGAGGAGGGGCTGTGATGTAATACAGCGATCCCGGGCTAATAAAGTCGGGGGAGGCTCCGCGCTAGTTTCCCGCGGGCGCAGTCGTGTTGCGGGAGACGCTTTCATTTGCATCGGTTAATTATTTTCCCCAGCGGGCATGATTTGGGTTCCGCGAGTCGCGCGCGTCTGTAAACTA
>JAPYYV010011527.1:0-10738 GCA_030522625.1 Copidosoma aretas | reverse complement strand
GCGCCAGACATTAAAGAGTCGCGTGGGACACATACGTGACAATGGCCAGCGATCGGACGGTTAATCTTATCGATCGATTACGCCCCGTCGTACCTTATACACATGCACGTTGTGTAGTCGCGCAACCGGATATATCTTGATCATCTCTGGAGACCGGCTGGCGTGCTTATCGATACATCACGCGCATAGTGCGGGGAAGCTTATGTGAGTGTGTGTTGCGCGACGGACCAAGTCGTTCATGCAAATAGAGCGGTCGTTTATTTTATTAATCTCTCTCTTAGGCTGTGGTGCATTTTTTTCTTCCGATGGATTCTCTTGATTTGATAGAGAGATCGACAGGAGGAAAGTGGTGGACTTGTAGTATACTCGTATGTTTGTCTACAGGCGATATGGATCTTTGTTTATTCTTGACTGAGAGCGGAGGTGTAAAATTAATTTTGTTATCTTTCATAGGGAAGTCCGTGTTTTTTCATGATTTAAGTTTATTTTTGAGGTACTTACCTATCCAGAAAAAATACTGCTTTTCAATCACCATAGCTCCATATGATAAAAAAATGTTAAATATAAATGGGATCGAGATCTGTCCAAACGTAATAAATATTTACATGCCCGAGCAAACTAATTCTCGCCACTTGAACGTCATGCCTGCTAAGAGATGCTTACATTACACAAATTGATCATAAATCTCATTAATGTCATTAATCTCACTTGATCGAAGATGATGCAAAATTATGTGTAATTTCACTAATCGTCATAAGTGGGAAAACACTCGTTTATTATTTTAAGTAGCTTTAATCAAACCTTATATTTTCATAGAGGATGTACACGTGATATAAAACAATGTTCACTTTTGTTCTTGAGATGCGTAATCTATCAACGACATTATTATGTGTGTGGTGACATTTTTATTGTCACAGAACATTTATTATTCCAAACTTTTGTATTGAATTATTCAAAAATTATTTTTCACCTATTAATTTTCAAATCAGAACATGGCTGATGAAAATTCAGACGCTATTACGTCGTGGTGTTTGAAACAACGATCGGGAGAATAGCGAAAAATGAGATCGTCAAGCGCCAGTGCTGCTCTCTCTAATCAGTGAAAATGCTCATTCTTTCGTAACTTTATGACGCGTCGGATTCACGCATTTACTTATCCTCCTAAACAAAGCGACGTAGTGTGTTTGGCGGTCGCCTATGAAAACATTGCGTTTCTCGTGCCATTTCAAACCAGCAAGTTCAAGTGTAATAATTAATCATTCTTTTGTCTTTTTTAAATTTTATTCCGGGAAGAAGTAAAATTAGGGCACTATCCCATTAAATGTAGAGATTACATTGCTGTAGAAGCTTACTTTTTTTCTATTTTCATCATCACAACCTTCATTTTCCTATACCGTTTCATATATTATTACTTTAGTTTTCACTGTTCCGCAATTCTACCCGGGTTTACACCTGTGGGGCACGGCAAAACCCGGAATTAGACTTTAAGAAAATCCCGTGAAAAACCGTTTTCTGGCATATTTTTTCTGTTTATAACGCGGATAGGAAAAATCCGAGAGTATTCGCCAAAAATCGAACCCTCCACCTCCAGACTAGCAGGCTAACAACTGAGCCAACACCATTTTTCTATGAGCTGTTTACCTAACACGGAAAAATTGTAAGAATCTCTGTGTGTCGCGAGAATCGATCAGATCGATTGTAATTTATGACTTTGTTTTTAAAATAATTGGATCCCACGAGAGAATAAATTATAATCTTTATCTTCGTGTTCATGCAAAAATAAAATATCTTGTCAATGACGGAATTTCGTGAGTTTTTCTCAAGAAATTATTCAGTACGAGAAGTGCCCAAAACAAGATTTTAATTTTATCAGGGATCACCTACCCATACGATAACAATCATTTGGGGGAAAAAAAAGAATTGGAATTATAATACCTCAAAGAAAATTGATAAATATAAGCCACGTCACTGACATGCTATATTATTATTAAGGTAACGAGGGCAAATGAAATATAAATGAATCATGCGCGATCTCTTCGTGGATCATGAGTAACGAGACCAGATACATCCAAATAAAGTTTGACAAACATATATGCAATGATATCACCAAACTGATTACTCTTCTCTTTGGTCATGAAATACCAAAGCCTGCTTTGTACTTCAAACAATTGATTGGAAAAACGAAAACGTATGATGATGAAAAATACTTCAAAACTTTGTTTATATTATATTCAAAGTAGATTTAATTCGATTTTAAATTGAGTTCAAGATAGTTAACTTTAGAATTTCGCTGGAAATTTTTCATGAATCATTCAGAATCAAAGCTTCTAAAAACTTTGATTAACTTTAGAAAAGATTATAAGATGAACGCAATTTAATTCTGAAATTTAAAATTCTCGACTGAAAAGGCAAAAATAAATGAGAAAATGCATTTGCTCGTTTAAGCTTGATTAAATTCCAAAAACACCCAACAACAGTCCATTTGTCCACTAAAATTCTCAAATAAACGATACCAATTAAAAGCCCATTGAAGAGATTTACAGTCATCCTCCCAAACGAGAAATGCGAGTCTAATGTATGTATAACACACCCAAATGCGCACACATTCAAGCCGAGCAGGCAATATGTACACAAGAGGGATACCCAAAGCTCCTAGTGCCAAGGGCTTATGAAGGGATTACCGCAAATAGGAGCAGGAGGAGCCAACTCCATGTTGGGGGTGTATAGGTGGCGGGACGAAGACCCTTTCCCTACGGCCCGCAAAACTTTTAATATGCGCACTTTGTCGGGCAGGTAATATTTACGAGCGGCCCATTGTGCTTTGCTGCGCTGGAATGGCGGCGATGATGGCCAAGGGGGTGGAATTCCTGCTAATTATTTGATCATTTACGTCCGTATCTTAATTGCTTGCGGTTATACTGTTTTTGAAGGATTGGCTTGGTTGGAGGTTTTTTATTATTTTCTTTTACTTGAAGGTTGATAAAGTGATTTGTTGCTGAAAATTTGGAATGTAAATTTTGCGAGCGTGAATATTGAGAACGAAATGAAATGCTTGTAATTTTATATTAAATTTTTCTCGATAAAGATAGAGTGATAATTGAATTGACAATAATGACTCTCGTAGACTGCATTTTTGATCTTACGCGGTTGGTTGTCTATTTTATCGAAAATCGAATGTTTAAGTAAGATAAGTTTTCAATTAAAAGAAAACTTATACTATGCAGTAATCTCGCGCACTTCATATCGTATTTACAACTTGATCAATCCATAAAAATGAGAAATGATTGGTCGATTGTTCATTTTGTTATAGACAGTTGAATATTCAATACTTTGAATATCGATATCTTTCAATGCTTGAAAAAATATCGTACCATCAGAAAATTAATGGAGAACAAGCGATTTTTCTACAGAAAGTTGAGTCAATAGTTTTCAAAATCAAGAAAAATGTGAAAATTGTTTACAATAATAATTAAAACACGTAAATGAAAAATTTTCTATTGAAACTTGTATCATGTGATCTACTGAACGTATCTTGTTTTTCATTCTATAATTAACTGCTTCACAAATAAATACGCCGCGTTATCCATTAATCAGCAAGAGCCAGTCTTCACTTGTGGCCCATCTAGATTACTTAACGTAATAATGTCCAACAGAAGAAAAAAAAATGATTCTGATTGAGCATCATTGAACAATAAACGTAACGATTATCAGTACATTACACTAATAAAACTTTGCATAATTGCAGCACCAGATGATACGCTAATTGCCTAGAATAGTTATCTTTGAAAAATTGTCGCAGTTATTGTTAGCAGATCAATAATGGCTTCAGTAAAATGTGATGTGGTCAATTAAAAACTACTTATCTATTCGTCGATAGAATCAAGATCCAGAAACATCCAACCCTTAAGTGCTTAACGATTTCAATGACAGATTCAAAGGAAATATTTTAATAACACTCGCCTGCAAAAAATTATCGATCAACAAAACAAACAATACCAAAGGAAACTCGTTTGCATTTCTGCGTACATGTTAATCTTCCCTACGCGCTCTTCGTGCGTATGAAAAAAAGAAAAATTACAATTTCAATGCGCAATTAAAAGCGACTGACCTCGTTTCCGGCTCCTCGTATCTCACCATGCGTGCATATATATAGTTAAAATGGCCAGGGTCAGGCTCTAGTACTCTAGATGTTACGTGAATCATCGCAACGATTACAACCGATTATTAAAACGAGCATAGTAGTTGTAGTAGAAGTAATAGCGCGTGTACTACACTCGACGCTGAGTTTTCTTTTTACGCAGTCTGCTTGACTTCGTTGCTTCTCTACAATACCATCTTTGTCCACAGCAATGTGACCAGGACAATTTTCAATTATGCAAGATGAAAAAAATGCATGATGTATCTGGAATCATAAGTTGTTCTAAGTCATATTAAATACGCGTTAGAGATAGTAATCATAAATCAAACAGTATACCTTTTGTCCGTTACACCCATAGAGATCTCTATATCAACCGTAACTAGGTGCGGCTTAGGAGATGTAAATAAAGCTATATAGCTTTGCATCCATACGAGCATATTGGAGTATAAGATGACAAAGCCCGTATCTAGTATACATTTCAGGCCTGTGATATTCGTAATCGCGTGTGTATACATTTCACGTTACGTATGCTATATCGTAGCCCGATATCTCATGGGCGCGGATGTGTGTGTGTGCAGTTTAGATCATAAGATTATGGGTTTGGGTGCGCGTCTGAACTTGACGAGCTTGTCGGTAACGCGATGCGGGACTGACGTGTTAATAATCTTGTTGGGTAAATAGTGTGCTCTGGATTTAAAGGTGACGAGGTCTGTAAATTTGGTCGTAAAGAATTTACTGTTGATTTAACCGTAAAAGCAATGTAGATTAAAAACGTTTTATAAGTACGGTAGCTTCGATTTTCAGAATGTTGTATGGAAAAAAGAAACGAAAAATCGCCAACGCATTCCTCTTCATTACTCGTCCCTTAAACCAGCGCTGAATCCCAATATAAATGCAAAACCACTCGAGGCTCTCTTTCTCTTGTGCGAGCGTCCATACATCGTGTTTCAACCGATGCCGAGTATTCGCGGTCGAAAAAAAACGTAGATTAGGCCGAGTTTCTGGATATAACCCTCTACCTCCGGGGTTGCCCGCAAAAAAAAAAAAAAGGCAAAAGTCTCGAGTACCGTGCCGGAGGCGAGGAATTCCCGTTATCGAGAGGGTGTACGAGGGGGCAGGGGAAAAAATTTAGCTGCCGCGTAATGGAGTGCTTCGCGATCCCTTTTTTTGTTTTTAAGATTCCAAGTGTGTATGCGTGTATTGAGAGCAAGTTATCTGCGATTAGGTTTGCGAAAACGGAGGCGATCGTGCGGTTTCTCGGTAAAGTCGAGAGCGAAAAAATGTATCGAGGTTTGTAGGTTTGATTGATTGGCGATTGCGCGCAGTCGAAACGGAGGTTGAAGATTGCGGCTTTGAGCTTTTATTTCATTTTTTTCATTGTCCGATTTAAAATTGCTTTGATCGTCGGGACGTGATTTTGTCATCAGTTATCTTGATTCGGACGGGAGTAATTTCAATACCAAATAAAAAGCAATGATTGTTAGCTAAATAAAGTTGAAACAGTATGACGTTCCAACGTTCGCAAGAATAATCCGCAGCTCTTCAGACTCGAGAACACTCGATCACGACCATGTCAGCGAGTCATCGTGCAAACGTATACGCACAACCGCACGCAGTATCCTGTCAGCTAGTCCGTAACATCCAGACTGCCATGTCAAAGAAAAATAATTACGAGAAAAAGAGAATTGTTCGTCTCGCGGTCATTCGTACACCTTTTTCCTCGCAAGAACATGGTTACGCATTTCCGAGCAATCTACAGCCGACGTCGAGTTTATTACACGCTTATCGAGCAGCGATCGTTTAATTAACAAGACATCGCGATCGAGTGACTTGACTTGCGAGACAAACAAGTGGAGGTGGCGATGGGAGAGAGGGGATTTGTGGATGGATCGAGGGGGGCTCGTTGCGGGGGCAGGCTGTCTCTGTCGCCGATGGCAGTAGAGGCACGACACGGCCACGTGCGTGGGGGCTTACGTGAGATTATTGGGGCTGAAGTCGTGTGACTCCAGACGCGTGGGGTAGATCTATTTTTTTATTTTATTGTTCTCCGGTCGAAGGTGGATTTTCGGAAACGAGGGACGTTTGGTGCTCGATGGTCTTGTTAGTACGTGGGCATATAATGGTATTGATGGTTTTCCGAAGAATTGATTTGTTATTGAGACATTTCGTTAGGGATTGTTTTCAGTAACTATTTGGAAAAATTGATTTTTTTTTGTCTAATGTTTCTAAGAAATAGCACGATAACAATCTTCAGATAATAAAAAATTATAAAAGGGTAGAATGATACAATAATTGAATTTTCTTACTTATCTTTACTGTACTACAAGCAAGGATGACTTGCAATTTTGTTTTTATTTTGCAGATAGATGGATGAATCTCAATGTAATGATTTATGTCTGTAGTTTGTTGTATGTTAATAAAAAGCAATTATCAATTAAGTGACTGTTGAACGAATTCGTTTTACGAATTTTCTGGATCTAAAACAATTAAAAAAAAAAAACAAATTTCATATGGTCTATTAAATTAGTCAAAAAGTCAGCTTCTGACTCTTGCTGGCTATGAACACTCTCAATTCACGTGGAACAGTAATCGATAATTCTACACTCATTCCTCCTTTGTGCTCTTGTGTCAATAGACTCAATTCAACCGTATTCTATATTTACCCCTCGAGCTTTAAACAGTAATAAACAAATTGGAGAATCCACTAGAAAATTCCTGTAAAAGCACAATGCAAACGCAGGTCTGACAATCTGTTGATCCGACTCGTCCCAACACACAACAATAACACTCCGACCATTCTCGCATCAAACTTCTAAATCGTCAAAGTTTGGAAACACGTCCGTTCCAACAGCCTGCGTACATCATCTCATCAGAAATCGAAGGGTGGATATAAGGGGGAAGCTCGTAACCCACAAGATTAATGGGTCTGTTTTAGTTCCCAACCAACCGAGAATCCCACCACGCACAAAAATCCGCAGTTGTAAGTATACTCAAATTCAACTCACACAAAAGTGAATAGAGCCGTTCCAGCTTGCAGCTGCGGTTGCGCTTGATCCTCTCGACATCGCTCTCGGCATCCGTATCCAATATCGTCTCGGATTCGGACGGAACGTAGTTGTTGCACCGGTCGATGATCGTCGTCGTCGGCCGCCGCGGATCCAGCGTCGTTACCGCTGTTGTCGTCGTTGTCAACGATACCGTCGTCGTGGTGGTTGCCGTCGAGTTCGTCGACATTGTGCTCGTGTGCAGGTTCGTCTGGCGTTTTTCAACGTTGTCGTACGATGAGTTCCGGTCGCTGTATAGGCTCTCCGTCGTATCCGGAGACTTCAGCAACTCTGGATATCTGGAGAAATCCAACCGTGACGTTCGTGTGATTTTAATAAGCATATTTTTATTCATCATAAAGTGGTGGACACGTTTGAGTAATTGCCTTTGTAAAATGATACTTTGCGCGGTCAAAGTGTTGCGTACGATGTACTTGTCCTGCTCGTCGTCGGGAAACTTTCCACCCACGTTGTCCGCATCGCAGTCCGTATCACAGTCGTAGTCCGGTTCGCAGTTGTCTGCATCGTTTCCTGAAACCATACATTTCAATGATCCCTCCACTAAGTGCCAAAAACACGCCAATCATCAAAGACTCACCAATGAACTCCCAGCTGGAATCTACCGCCCAAGAGGTGTCGCTGAACACCTTGGGCTTGATCTTGGGAGGCTGGACGGGTTTCACCGCAACGGGCATACCCTTCTTCGGTTCCCTGCCACTCAGTCTTTTGGCCAAGTTGTCTACCGACGACGAGATTAGGGGCGTCTTCTCCTCCGTCTCCTCGCTCTCGTCCCAGTCTATAGAGTGCAGGGCCGAGGCGTGGTTGCAGTTGCCCGCGAGCTGGGCCTGCAGCCAGCCGGGCTCGCTGTGCCGGAACCGGCTAGTCACCGAGTTTATGGGCTTTGGTCGTCGACGGGTCACGTTCGCCAAGGCTGGCCGGGGTATCGCGTCCGCCGGCTCGGCGTAGAACGGACTGCTGTGCTTAGAGTCGGGGGTCATGGGGCTGTTGCTCTCCGAGCGGGTCATGGCTGCTATCAGGCCGAACTTGTTGCGTGGAGGCGTCAGGTTGATCGGGCTGTTCAGAGAGTTTGCGCTGCCTATGTTTGAATGAGATAAAAATTAGTGATCTCAAGATACATTTTAATCCTTTATTTATATATATTAGATACTTACAAACTCTTGACAAAAGATCGGGACGCTTCCTCATATCCTCCGGCGACGGCGTCGTCTCCTGACTCTTTGACTCCTGCAGAGGCTTGAAACTCGTGAATTCTGGACTAGTGATTTCCTTATAGCTAAACTTCTCGCTCGCGCTCGTCTTGTCGTTCCTGATGATCAGCTTTTCGTTTGTCTGCACGACCAGTTGCTCTATTTTAATGACCTTGGTCTCACCTGGGCTCATTACCTTCTCTTTGTTCTCGCTCACGTGGTTTCTCGTCACCTGCTCGTCGTTGCAATTCTTCACCTGGTTCTCCTTGGTCGATCTGTTCGGCAGATCGCTCGTGTTCCAGATGTCCTCGTAGTCGGATATCTTGTCGGCTGGCGAACTCCTGCAGTACGACTCCAGGATGTCTGATTCCTGGTAGTGCTGAGAGTTCTTACGCGCGTCCCGCTCTCGTCTGCGTCTCGAAGATTTTCCAATACTCGAGAGTGCCGATGGAGACATCACCTGAGGGGTCCGAGTGCCGTTACTGACGAGTTTCGACGAGGAAGATAAGATCGGCGTTGCCGCGGATGAGGAGTGTGCCGACGATGATTTTGAGCCCAGAGATTTGTTCGACGAGGCACTTTGAGGACTTAGGAGTGGCGTGTCCGATGGTGTCGACTGAAAATGGAGAGAAGAATTGCTATTATCGTTCTTCTACATTTGTCGTGTGAAAATTTTTGGATTGCCAACAGTCATACCTGAACAGTATTATTCACATCCCCATTATGATTAACGCTCATAGTCACTGTGGTTGTAGTACTGATACTAGTCTGATTCTGAAGCTGTGCAGGTTTGGCCCATCTAGGGGGTGGTGGTGGGGGACTTTTCATCAGATGATTCCCAATCTGAACTACATCCGGTGACTTTATGTTCAGGTCGTTAAATCCAGTGGCGATGTTCCGATGGAAGTTCGACGTTATGGAAGTGTTGCTCGAGGTAAAATGACTGTTTCGAACGAATTCACATTTGGTATCCCTCAAGGGACTGAGGACATTGGTGTCAACGTTGTGGATGATGGGTGAGGGTGACCTTACGAGGTTCTGGACCAAGTTCGGCGAGACTAGACGTTGGGACAGTTTATCATGAGGTGAGAGTTTGTTGTCGCGCTTTGATTCCAAAGGCTCGTTGAAGGTTGTAAGGTTCAGGGTGTTGGGCGGTGTTGGTCGGGGTTGGCGGGGTCCCGAGGGTGCGAAGGTCGACGTTGTTATCGTGTTGTTTGGTGACGTGCTCGCTAGAAATGGTGATGTATTTTTGGTTATTTGTAATTAATCGTAATGGACTGAGTTCTGATAATCATTGATGAAGAACTTACGAGATTCTTTTAGTATGAGTGGGGTGAGATTCAGTACGATGCTCTCTGTCATAGGGGTGCCTAAGTTATTGTTGTTTATACCTGAATTTTAAATGACTTTGAGTAAAATTTGATCACAATTTAATCATTATATAATTATAATAAAAACACATGGATGAGGGTGTTGGGAGTGCAGGTCATAGATTTGGATTCAACTTTGAAATATATTTCCTCGTGTTGGAACGTAAAAAAAATCATAATAGTTGTTTGTATTGAATATACTCCTAGCTTTTGTATCTCGACTACGTGCAATATTAGAATTCCTCAATCAGGCGTGAATGAATGCTGAAGACAAACCCTGGAGATAGAAATGTTCGTGATTTAAAACTTCTGCAATACCATCGCTTTATTTCAATCTTTAGTGTTTTTTAAACACAAGTTTTAAATCACAAGAAATTTCTTTGATCTCTATTACTTTACTTCAACTTTAATTTCGTCTCATCGAAATATCCTATTATTATTATTTGTGATCGAAATAAAAGCGCTACAAGCATACTTGATATTTTTCGGGACTGTTCTTCATTTCCTCGGAACAATATAGCGTTAGAGTCTAATACTACAGCTTCTTTCATGTTTCCTTTGTATGAAGTAAATACTTTCCAAAATTTAAATCAAATCCTTGACTCGAAACCCTGACTCTCTTTTTGCAATAAAACATTAATGCTCGAAAATGCGTGAAAGAAAACAAAAAGTTTACCACCGTGAAAGCTGCTGAGGCTCGACGTGTTGCTGCTGCTGCTCGCGCTCTCCGGTGGCTTTGGATTCGCCATCGGGTACCTCCAGAATTCTTGGCCCAGCAGCGCGAGCGACGAGAGCTGCTGTCTATTCTTGGCCTCGCGCATCGCTCGCGGCAGCGTCAGCTGCACTGGCAATTCGTCGCTGAAGGAAGGTGTCGTCCGAGAGTGCCGGCCCATCGACAAACGAGATCGCAAATTGAGTTGGGCGTGGTTGTAAGAGGGAAAACGCATATATACAATGGAGGTGCGAAGACGCGGCGCG
>JAPYYV010011526.1:0-11790 GCA_030522625.1 Copidosoma aretas | reverse complement strand
ATACAATGTTTATTTTTGTCTTTGCTGGATGATTGGAGTGAAAATTAATAGTTCTATTGCTAGAAGTCGGTTTTCTATACCAATCAGTGAGAATTCTATTTTCTTGCTTCATTAAAGTTAAATCCAGAAACTTAATTTTACCGTTACTTTCCATTTCGTTTGTAAATTTAATTTTATTATCATAATTGTTAAAAAGTTGAAGTATGGTCGTGATCATATCAGATTTTAAACACATTATTTAATCATCTACATATAGTTTGAAAAATAATGAATTGCGATTATATTTATTGTTAAGTTCAAAAAGACAGTCTGTGATTAAGTCATGCATAACTATTTCAGCAAAAAATGGTGATAGTGGTGATCCCATTGGTAAGCCTGATATCTGTTTGTGATAGTTACCATCAAATGCGAAATAAATATTGTCAAAAATAAAATTAGTAATGCGTATGATTTCATGGAAGGGAATACAGCACATACGGGATATTAATGGTGAACGTCTCTCTAAGCTTTTAATGACAGCTTCTCGAGAGATATTTGTGAAGAGAGAGAGAACATCAAACGAGACTAACATACGGTCAGTCGGGATGGATACATTTTTAATTATGACTATGAGTTGATAGGAATTATCCAAGCTGTGTATTGATTTAGAAATAATTTTCTTCAAAATGTTTAAAAAAGTGTGGGCTATATAATATGTAGGTGAGTCAATAGTGGAAATGATTGGACGTAAAGGGATGTCAGGTTTATGTATTTTTGGGAGCCCATACGCTTTTTCTATTTGTGTATGTGTTTGTGAAAATTGTGAATTGTTGTATTTATGAGTTGAATAATCATTCTCGTTCCAATACTTTAAAAGGATATATGCATGTTTTTGTAACTGTTTCAGAGGATTTTTGCTTATTTTTATGTACATGTTATTTTCGGCCCCGGGGGCCGAAAATTTCTTTCTGCCCTGGGGCCGAAAGTGATTAGCGGGCCGAAAATGCGCCAACGGGCAGAAAACTGCACTTTCTACCCTCGGTACAAAAAATGTTGTCCTCACCTCGGGCATTACAAAAAATGTTGTCCTCACCTCGGGCATAAATATACAACAACCCCGCCCTTCGGGCGTGGTAGTCGTATTTTCTGCCCTAGGTAGGAAATGTACTATTTCTTTATATGTATCTTTTTCAAAACAAACTGTCACATTGCCCTTATCGGCTTTCGTAAACATTATGTTTCTATTATTATTTATGAAATTTTTTGTTTCAATAATCTTTCACCAAGAGACAGTTAAAGATTCGTATCAATGAACATAAGTAAGGCTATGGTCCGAATTCGGTGATTTCATTGCACGCTTCTGAATTCAATCATAGTTTTGATGTCAATTAAGTTAAAATTTTAGACGTTGAAAACAATAGAAAGAAGCGCCTCAACTCTAAAATGTTTTTTATTATGAATACAAATAAAACCATCAATCGACAGGAGGACACTGAGCATCTTAGTCATATATATAAAGAAACATTTCAAAACAAATCTGACGACTTATAAGTAATTTCAACCGCTTTGCATATTTAACTATCTTATCAGCACTCATTATACTTTTGACTAGCGATAAAGACAGTACTACTCCCTGACTAATGTTATTTATTAAACTTTCTCATCATTAGGTAATTTGCTACATTCTTTATTACACTGATACATTTATATTTGTTGTGATTGCATTTTAGAATTGTTATTTTGTTTAATGTTCTCCGAAAAATCTGTTGTTTTAATGAATTGTGTACTTATTTAACTGTTTAATAAAGCATGATGAGGGCAACGCACCAGTTGCCGAAACGTCGCACGACATATTGTGTATGTGTTAATTCTTGCCCCAAAAGATCAAATACAACAGCGGGATTGATACCATGGAGGGCGATATAAGAAAATATTACGTTTAATAACATTATTATTAATAATATTAGAACCAATACCGGTTATCCGAGAACGCTAACTTTTCTCGCGTTTATATTAATATAATTATTATTCATAACAAAAGAACTAATACCACTTAACCCAGAGCGCTAACATTTCTCGTATTTTAATTAATAACGTTGATATTAATACCATAAATACTAATACCAGTTAACCCAGAGCGCTGACCTTTTTCGCGTTGAAATTAATAACATTATTATTAATCACATAATAACTAATATCAGTTAACCCAAAGCGCTGACAATTCTTGCGTTTAAATGAATAACATTATTATTTATAACGTGAGAACTAATACTAGTTAACCCAGAGCGCCGACATATCTCGCTTTAAGTTAATAACATTATTATCTAGACAACGATAATACTTATGTCAACTGTAAATGATAAAATACGACAAATATTTATATTAGTCTTACAGTCAAATTAATGAACAAACATTAATACTATTCTTTTAATTAGACGTCTTATTATTGATAACATTAAAACTAATAACAGTTAACCCAGAACGATGACTTTTCTCGCGTTTAAATTATTAACATTTTTATTGATAACATAAGAAATATTACTAGTTAACCCAGAGCGCAGACGTTTTCAGCGTTAGAATTTAAAACATTATTATTATAAACATAAGACCTAATACCAGTTAACCCAGAGCGCTGACTTTTCTCGTTTTTAAAATAATAACATCAATATTAATAACATAAATTGAAATACCAGTTATCCAAGAGCGCTGACTTTTCTCGCGTTAAAATTAATAACATTATAATTAATAATATCAGACCTATTACCAGTTAACCCAGAGTGCTGATCTTCTCGGTTTAAGTTCATGACATTATAATTATTAACAAATAAACTAATCCGAGTTGACCCTAAGCGCTGACTTTTCTCGTGTTTCGATTGTTAACATTATTATGAATAACATAAGAACTGGTATCAATCACCCAAAAGCGCTGACTTTTCTAAAGTTTAAATTAATACCATTTTTATTGATAACATAAGAACTAATACCAGGTAACCTAGAGCACTGACGTTATTCGCGTCTAAATTTATAACATTACTATTATTAACATAGGAACTATTACAAGTAAACCCAGAGCGCTGACTTTTCTCGCGTTAAAGTTTTATAACATTATTATTATTAACATGAAAACGAATACCAGCTAAGCTAAAGCGCTGACTTTTGTCGCTTCAGGATAATAATATTAATATTAATAAAATAAGAAAGAATATCAGTTAGGCCAGAGCGCTGACTTCTTTTGCGTTTATGATATTAACATTTTAATTGATAACATAAGAACTAATACCAAGTAACCCAGAGCGCTAACTTTTTTTGCGTTTGAATTTATAACATTATTATTATTATTAATATAAAGTAATACCAGCTGAGCCAGAGCGCTAAATTTTTTCGCTTCAAGATGATAACATTATATTAATAACATAAAAAAGAACACCAGTTAACCCAGAGTGCTGACTTTTCTCGCGTTTAAATTATTAACAATTTTATTGATAACATAAGAAATAATACTAGTTAACCCAAAGCGCTGTTGTTTCCAGCGTTGGAATATAAATCATTATTATTATTAACATAAGGCCTAATACCAGTTAACCCAGAGCGATGACTCTTCTTGATTTTGAATTATTAACATTTATATTGATAACATAAGGAATAATACAAGTTAACCCAGAGCGCTGCCGTTTTCAGCGTTGGAATTTATAATATTATTATGAATATCATAAGACCTAATACCAGTTAACCCAGAGCGCTGACATCTTTTGTTTCTAAATTAATAACGTCAATTTTAATAACATAAATACAAATACCAGTTAACCTGAAGCGCTGTCTTTTCTAGCGTTTCAATTAATACCATTTTTATTGATAACATAGGAACAAATATCAGTTAACCTAAAGCACTAACGTTATTCGCGTCTAAATTTATAACATTACTATTATTAACATAGAACTATTACAAGTAATCCCAGAGCGCTGACTTTTCTAGCGTTTAAATTAGTAACATTATTATTAATAACATAAGAACTAATATCTGTTAACCTAAAGCGCTTACTTTTCTTGCGTTTGAATTTATAACATTATTATTTTAATCTTAAAAACTAATACCAGTTAACCTAGAGCGCTAACGTTTCTCGCGTTTGAGTTCATATCATAACTATTATTAACAGAAAAACGAATACCAGATACGCCATAGCACTGACTTATCTTGCTTTAGGTTAATAAAATTATTATTAATAACATTGGAACTAATACCAGTTGACCCAGAGCGCCGACTTTTCTCGCGATTCAATTAATATAATTGATATGAAACACATAAGACCTAAAACCAGTTAAATAAGAGCATTGACCTTTCTCGTAATTTATTTAATAACAATAATTGTAATTAAATAAAAACTAATTTGAGTTAACTCAGAGCGCTAACATTTCTTGCTTTATCTTAATAACATTATTATCAATAACATAGAAACTACTACCAGTAAACCCAGGGCGCTGACTTTTCTCATGTTTTGATAAATAAAATTTTAATTAATAACATGAGAACTAAGATCAGTTAAGCCAGAGCGCTGACTTTTTTAGCGTTTATAATATTAACATTTTTATTGATAACATGAGAACTAATACAAAGAAACCCAAAGCGGTGACGTTTCCCGCGTTGTAATTAATAACTTTATTATTATTAACAGAAGATCTAATACCAGTTAAACCAGAGCGCTGACGTTCTTGCCTTTAAAATTATAACATCATTATTATTAACATAAAAACTAATACCAGCTAAGCCAGAGTGCCGACTTTTTTCGCTTCAAAATAATAACATTATTACTGATAACATCAAAACTAATACCAATTAACCGAGAACACTGCCTTTTTCTTGTTTATAATAATATAATTATTAATAATAACATAAGGACTAATACCAGTTAACCGAGATCGCTAGAATTTCTCGTATTTTAATTAATAACATTGATATTAATACCATAAATACTAATACCAGTTAACACAGTACGCTTACTTATCTCGCGATTATATAAATAACATTTTTATTAATAACATAAGAAAAAGTACTTGTTAACCCAGAGCGCTGACGTTTTCAGCGTTAGAATTTATAACATTATTATTATCAACATAAGACCTAATACTAGTTAACCTAGAGCGCTGAATTTTCTGGTTAGTAAATTAATACAATCAATATTAATAACACAAAAACAAACACCAGTTAACCCAGAGCGATAACTTTTCTGGGTTTTAAATTATTAACATTTATATTGATAACATAAGAAATAATACAAGTTAACCCAGAGCGCTGACCTTTTTTGCATTTAAATAATTAAAATCAAGATTAATTACATAAAAACAAATACTAGTAACCCAGAGCGCTGACTGTTCTTGCGTTTAGATGAATAACATTATTATTAATAACATAAGAACTAATACCAGTGATCCCAAAGAACTGTTTTTCTTCGCGTTTAAATGAATAACAATATTAAGAATAATATTAGAACTAATACCAGTTAACTTAGAGCGCTGACTTTTCCTTCGTTTTCATTAATAACAATATCATTAATAACATCTTAACTAAAACCAGTTAGCTTACAGCGCTGACTTTTCTCGTGTTTGAATCAATAACATTATTATCAACCACATATGAACAAATAGCGCTGACCTTTCTGGGATTTAAATTGATGACATTATTATTAATAACATGGGAACTATTACTAGGTAACCCAGAGTGCTAAGTTTTCTCGAGTTTAAATTATTAACATTATGATTCATAACATTAAAACTATTACTAGTTAACCCAGAGCTCTGAAATTCTCCGCGCTTAAATTAATAATATTATCATTAATAACATAAGAACGAAAACTTATTAACCCAGAGCGCTTACATTTTTCGCGTAAAAATAAATAACATTATTATTAATAAAATAAGAACTAATACCAGTCAACCCACAGCGCCGACTTTTCTTACGTTATAATTAATAAAATTATTATTAATTACATAAAAACTTTTACCAGTTAACCTATAGTGCTAAATCCTTTCGAGATTGAATGAATAACATTATTATTAATAACATAAGAACTAATTGCGCTGACCTTTCTCGCAATTAAATATATAAAATAATTATTACTAACTCAAGAACTATTACTAGATAATCCAGAGTGCTGACTTTTCTCGATTTTAAATTAATAACATTTAAATGATGACATAAGAACCATTACTAGTTGACCCACAGCTCAAATATTTTCTGCGTCCTAATTAATAACATTAATATGAATAACAAATGAATTAATACTAATTAGCCCAAAAACTTACTTTTTTCGCAGTTAAATTTACAAAATTATTATTAATAACGTACGAACTAATACCAGTAAACCCAAAGGACAGACTTTTTTCGCGTTTAAATCATTAACAATATTATTAATAACATAAAAACTATTACCAGTTAACTTAGAGCTCTGACGGTTTAAAGTTACTTACATTATTATGATTAACATGAGAACTAATACCAGTTAACTCAGAGCGCTTACTTTTCTCGTTTTTGAATTAAGAACATTATAATTAATAACATAAGATTTCATACCAGTTAACCCATAGCACTGACATTTCTCGCGTTTAAATTTGTAACCTTATTAATAACCCAGAGTGCGAACTATTCTTGCTTCAAGTTCAGAACATTAGTATTGATAACATAAAAACTAATACCAGTTAACGCAGAGCACTGACTTTTCTTGCATTTATATTAATCACATTATTGATAATAACATTAGAACTATTACCAGTCAACCCAGAGCGCTCACGTTTCTCGCATTTAATTAATAACATTATAATTAATAACATAAGGTCTTTTTACATTTATCCCAAATCGCTGACATTTCCCGTGTTTAAGTTATTAATATTATTATTAATAACAGAAAAATTATTACTTATTAACCCGAAAGCTTACTTTTTTCGCGGTTAAATTTACAACATTACTATTAATAACATAAGAACTAAAACCAGTGAATTTAGAGCGCTGAAATTTCCAGCGTTTAAGTTAAAAACATCATTAATAACATAAGAACTAATACCAGTGAACCCAAAGAACTGATTTTTCTCGCGTTTGAATTAATAACATTATTATTGATATGATATGATAACTAATATCAGTTAACTAAGAGATCTGAGTTTTTCTTCGATTAAATTATTAACTTTATTAGTAATAACTTCGAAACTATTACCAGTTAACCCAGAACGCTCAATTTTCTCGCGATTAAATTAATAACATCATTTTTAATAACATAAGAACTGATATAAGTTAACACAGAGCGCTGAAATTTCTCGCGTTTAAATATATAACATTATTATTAATGACAAGATAACCAATATCATTAACCTAAAGCGCTGACTATTCTTGGGTCTAAATCAATTACATTATTATTGATAACATAAGATCTAATACTAGTTACATTCGAGCGCTATCTTTTATAGCAATCAAATTAATAACATTATTAGTAATAACATAGGAACTTTTACCAGTAAACTCAGAGCGCTGATTTTTTTCGCGATCAAATTAGTAACATTTTTATCGATGTTATTAGAACCAATACCGGTTAACCGAGAGCGCTGAGTTTCCTCGCGCTTAAATAGTTAAAATTGATATTAATAACATAAGAACGAATACTCGTTAAATCAGAGTATTGATTTTTCTCGTATTTTATTTAATAACAATAATTGTAATAACATAAAAAGTAATTCCATTTAACTCAGAGCGCTAACTTTTCTCGCTTCATGTTAATAACATTTTTATCAATAACATAATAAATATTACCAGTAAGCCCAGAGCGATGACTTTACTCACGTTTTATTAATAAAATTATTCTTAATAACATAAGAACTAATATCAGTTTAGACAGAGTGCTGACATCTCTTGCTTTTATAATATAAACATTTTTATTGATAACATAAGAACTAATACCATGTAACCCTGAGCGCTGACGTTTCCAGCGTTGAAATTAATAACATTATAATTATCAACAAAAGACCTAATACCAGTTATCCCAGAGTGCTGACGTTTCTCGCTTTTAAATTCATAACATTATTATTATTAACATAAATACTAATACCAGCTAAGCCAGAGCGCTGACTTTTCTAGCTTCAAGTTAATAACATTAAAACTAATACCGGTTAGCCAAGAACGCTGACTTTTCTTAAGTTTATATTAATATTATTATTATTAACAACAAGAGAACTAATACCAGTTAGCCCAGGACGCTGACATTTCTCGTATAATAATTAATATCATTAATATTAATAACATAAAAACTAATACCCGTTAACCAAGAGCGCTAATTTTTCTCGTTTTTCAATAATTGAATTGATATTAATAACATAAAAACTAATGCCAGTTAATTGAAAGCGCTGACTTTTCTTGTATTTTAATCAATAACATTGATAATAATATTATAAAAACGAATACCAGTTAACACAAAGCGCTGACTTGTCTTACGTTTGAGTAACTAACATTATTATGATTAACATGAGAACTAATACCAGTTAACCCTGAGCGCTGACATTTCTTGCGTTTCAATCAAAACCATTATTATTAATAATATAAAAACTAATACCAGTTACTCCAGAGCGCCAACTTTTCTTGCGTTAAAATTATAACATTATGATTGTTAACATAAAAACTAATTCCTGTTAACACAGAGCGCTGACTTTTCTAACGTTTAAATTAGTAAAATTATCATTCATAACATAAGCACTATCACTAGTTAACTAGGTGTGCTAAATTTTTTCGTGTTGAACTTAATAACATTATTATTAATAACATAAGATCGAATAGCGCTGACCTTTCTCGCATTAATATTCATAAAATTATTATTATTAACACAAGAACTATTACTAGTTATCCCAGAGTGCTGACTTTTCTCGAGATTAAATTAATAACATTATAATTGATAACATAAGAACGATTACTAGTTAACCTACAGCACAGACTCTTCCTGCGTTCAAATTAATAACAATATTAATAATAACATAAGAATTAATACTCATTAGCCCAAAAACTTACTTTTCTCGCGGTTAAATTTACAACATTATTAATAATATCATAAGAACTTATACCAGTTAACTAAAAGCTCTGACTTTTTCCTCGTTTAAATTATTAACTTTATTATCAATAACAACGGAACTATTACCAGTTAACCGAGAGTGCTAACTATCCTTGCTGTAAGTTAATAACAATATTATTAATAACATAAAAACTAATATTGATCAATAAATTTAAACAAATTGATCAATTTGATCAATTTAATAAATTTGATCAATATCATTGATTGTATTATCATAAAAACGAATACCAGTTAACAGAAAGCGCTCACTTGTATTGCGTTTAAGTTACTTACATTATCATGATTAACATGAGAACTTATACCAGTTAACCCAGACAGCTGACTTTTCTCACGTGTAAATTAATAACATTATTATTTATAACATAAGAACTATTACCAGTCAGCCTAGAGCGCTGACTTTTCTCGCGTTTATACAAATAACATTATTATTAAAAACATACGATCTATTATTAGTTATCCTAGAGCGCTGACCTTACTTGCGTTTAAATTAATAACATTATTATCAATACCATTGGAACTAATACCAGTTAACCCAGTGTGTTGATTTTTCTCGCATATAGATTAATAATGTTATTGTTAATAACATAAGAACTATTACCAGTAAGTTTAAAGCACTATCTTTTCTCGCAATTAAATTAACAGCATCACTATTAATAGCATAAGAACTAATACCAGCTAACTCGGAGCGCTGACATTTCTCGAGTTCGAATTGATAACATTAATATTAATAACATGAAAAATATTATTAATAAGCCCAGAGCGCTGGCTTTTCTCGCGTTCATAATAATAATATTATTATTAAAACCTTACGATCTCTTACTAGTTAACCTAAAGCGTTGATTTTTTTTTATCCAAATTAATAACATTATCATTAATAACACAAGAACTAATACCAGTTAACTCAGAGCGCAGATTTTTCACGCGTGTAATTGAACAAAATTACTATTATTAACGTAAGAACTAATACCAGTTAACCCAGTGTGTTGATTTTTCTCGCTTATAAATGAATGATGTTATTGCTAATAACATAAGAACTATTACCAGTCAACTTAAAGCGCTATATTTTCTCGCAATGAGATTAACAATATCACTATTAATATCATGAGAACTAATGTCAGTTAACCCAGAGCGCTAAAATTTCTCGCGTTCGAATTAATAAAATTATTATTAATAACATAAGAACTATCATTAGGTAGCCCAGAGCGCTGACTTTTCTAGTGTTTAAATAATTAACAATATTATTAATAACACAAGAATTATTTGTAGTTATCCCAGAGCGCTGACTTTTCTCGTGTTTAAATTATGAACATTATTATTAATAGCATAAGAACTAGTACTCGTTAACCCAGATCACAGACTTTTCTCGCTATTAAATTAATAACATTATTATTAATAACATAAGAATTAATAGCAATTATCCTAAAGCACTGACTTTTCTTGCGATAAATTAATTACATTATTATCAATAACATAAAAACTATTTACAGTTAACCCAGAGCACTAACTTTTCTTGTGTTTAAATTAATAATGTTATTGTTAATATCATAAGAACCATTATCAGTAACTTAAAGCCTTGACTTTTCTCGCGTTCAAATTTTCAACATCAATATCAATAACATAAGAACTAATATCAGTCATCCCAGAGCGCTGACTTTTCTTACGTTCAAATTAACTACATTATTATTAAAAACATAAGAACTATTACCAGTCAACCAACAGCGCTGACCTTACTCGCATTTAAGTTAATAACTTTGTTAATAATAACATAAGAACTAATACCAGTTATCCAAGAGCGCTGACTTTTCTCGTGTTTAAATTTATAACATTATTATTCATAACATAAGAACTAATACTAGATAGCCCAGAGCCCTGACTTTTCTAGCGTTTAAATTAACAATATTATTACCAATAACATTGGAACTACTACCATATAACTCAGAGCGCTGACTTTTCTCGCGTTTTAATTAATAACATAATTATTAATAACATAAGAACTAATACTATATAACCCAGAGCCCTGACATCTCTCGCGTTGAAATTGATAAAATTATTATTAATAACATAAGAACTAATATCAGTTAACTCGGAGCGCTGACTTTACTTGCGTTTGAATTGATAACATTATCATTAATAACATTAGAACTAATACCAGTTAACCTAGAGCGCTGACTTTTCTCGCGTTTACATTAATAAAATTAATAATTATACCTTGTGAGTGAAACCACTCGAAATATACTTTTCTGTCCTCCTCCGTATCGCATCGAATGTAGTCTTTGAAGGTATGAATGTTGCATTTTGTGTAAGAATTTGTTGGTACCGAAAGTAATACGCGCGGGAATGAAATCAAAACTGTGTCTACGAGCTGCACGAGATGTTCAATGTTGAAATGTCCTCTCCTTCGTAGGATATTATTCATTTATTTATTAAACAATGATGCAGTTCATCTAGCGTATTGGGTTAATGGGGATTAATGCACAAGCGCATTGGGTTATTAGGTTAAAGTAAATTAGTTTTGCGGAATCGGGTATATAGCTTTTTGAATCTCTCGCCAGTTTGGATGCCGCACTTTTGGGATCACTAGTCGGTATCGTAGCCAGTCATTCTTTTCTTTACAGCAGCGCTGGGCGTGTCAAATGCACATGCACTTGGCCGGAATGGCTCACTCGCTGCGCTCATGCGCCACACACCGACCGCTTGCGCATTTGGCAACTTG
>JAPYYV010011525.1:0-18188 GCA_030522625.1 Copidosoma aretas | reverse complement strand
AAATTTTTATGATTTGTTACGTAATAGTTTGTGTCGCTATCAAATTTGTTGTTTATATACAAAAGCAAAAGAATATATATGGCCGAATAACCAGTACTTTAGACTAAGAAATACAATTATTTGGTAATAATAATAAGAATAATAATTGCATGTATCTTTAAAAAATTACCAATTTTGTATTATTTTACACAAAACAAATAACTGTAGAGTGCTACTCACATTTTTTAATCATCAGAATATAACATCATAACCTCTGTTATGTTGAAACATTTTTTTCTTACTATTTAAAAATACGTATTGACACTTGCTTAAGTCATCGATGGACCTTAAGATAAACTTTAAAATATGATATTGATATTTTAATAGAGAAGAGGGGGAGATAAAAAAGTGTTACAAGTTTGTGAATAATTATATTGATGTATAAATATTTTTAAAGAAATAACTTTATGATGATTGCAATATTGAAATAGAAGAGGGACATCAAAGATGATAGAGAAAAGAGTGATAAAATGCCAATCGATACAGACACCAATAAACAATTGTTGATAATAAATCAAATTAAGTAAATGCTGTTATTAGTAATTTTTATTAAGAAGTTTACAGATCCTTGAGTAAATTTTTTTTTAATATAATTAATTTATGTTTGGATATACTTTCATTCTTACTTAAAGGAATCGATGACCCAGAAAAAATACGAGCTAACGCTGAGAACTTGAAAACCTGAAAATTCTGAATGAGCCAAACACCTGTGTTCTTAAAATAAGAAATTTGCGTCCAGAAAGTGAGAAAATATTTTCGATCTTGATCTTTGGAAGTAATACAAAGATAAATATGTTAGAAGAAGCAAAAAAGTTACTGATTTAAAGTGTGAATAGTACAAATGTTATACATCAGCTTAATATGATATACTTATATATATAGTATAATACTATATACTATATACTATATTGTTATACGTAACTATATATGTGGTTATGTATATATTTATACAATATATTATATAATGTATACTTATGTAAATATACTTGATGTTTTAAGGTTAGATAACAATGAAACTTGTATAATAGAGAATAGTATTGTAGAATCATTATATTGAGAAATTTTGATTGTTAAAAAGAATAATCTATGTTTAAAATATAAGTGTGAAAAGACAATTGACCTCCATTTACAATTTTTTATCCGTTTACATAATTAAATTAAAATTTAATACGAATAAGAATTATGATCTTTGCACATGAGAAAAATAGTAGGAACTATTACGAAACTAAACAAGTTCATTATAATATTTGAAATAAACTGTAGATCAAACTATTGACGATTCTTATAGTCATTAATGACGCAAAGTACATTTACAGTATTGTCGAGAAAAGTGTACGAAGAAAATGGAAAACATTCAAACATCACGTAGAACGTGGTGTCAAACATTTAATCCGTGTCTCTTGGAACTCATTATTAATCATGTAAGTAGTGTACGAGAACAGCTTGTAACAGTTATTTCATACGATTTTTAATTTGTGTGTCAGGGTAATGTCGTTATCCATTTCAAATTTATAGTTGTAGACAGAAAATTCGTAATAAGCGTGCCCGAAAACCCCTCTACACTTTTAATAACAAATTTTGTAGATTTTTTAAAATTTGTGTCAGCTATATTGAATCAGCCATTTTAAATTTAAGTATCTGACAGCTAAATTGTCATCAGGGATTCCAAAAACTATTATAGAAGTTTCTTTACGAATGTTACTGGTTTCTAAAAAGTTGTCGTCCGTCACATTGATTCCACTACATTTAATTTTGGTCATCTGATGGCAAATTCGTAACAAGTAGCCGCAAAAACGCCTATAAATATTTTTTTACGAATTTTGTTGATTTTAGGAAACCTTTTATCCGCCATATTGAATCCGCTATTTTAAATTGTGGATATCTGATTGCAATTTTATTGTCAGAGACTTCAAGAACCCCTAAAAAACTTTTTTTACTGATTTTCCTGATTAAAAAAATTTTTGTCCGCCATATTGAATCCGTCATTCCAAATTGTGGATGTCTGATTGCAAATTCGTACTCAGAGACCCCAAAAACCCCTAAAAATTTTTTTTCGCGAATTTTACTGAATAAAAAAAATTTCTGCCTGCCATATTGAATCCGCCATTTTGAATTTTGGCTTTTTAAATGAACATTCGTATTCAGCGACCCCGAAAACCCCTCCAACAGCAGTTTCACCCTATATTGTACCACCTTAGGATGCGCAACCGTAAAAAAATATAATGAGCACGATTTTTTTTGAGGTTATAGGGTTCATCAAAAAAAATTTAGGTCTTAAATACGAAATCCGTTCAGATGAATCGGTAGAGAATTCAATGACAAATATTAAAAAAAAAAATGGACTTAATAACTACAAAACTTTGGCCGGAAAGTTGATTTGAAACGAAAAAGTCACTTTTTCCCCACTGTGCGCCGTGCTACTGGCTTGCTTAAACGTAAATTAAACAGCGAAATTCAATTTAGGAATATCAATATGTACATTGTTTTTCATCCGCCATTTAGGAAGTAGTTATACATTTTTTCCTTTCGTCACTAAGTCTATTAAATCATTTTCGAAGTTTTGTAGACTTCATACATTTAAAGTCAAAGTTACAACATCTTTTTCAGTTAATAATAAATAATGAATAATAATTAAATCTTGAATAATTTTGGATTTTGTCTCTAACGTATTCAAGTCTTTTTGTTTCTTGTAATAGTGATGCTGTTGATTGAGCTTGTTTTCTATTATGGTAAAATCGAAATGCAGAATCGTCATCGGTCACTCTGTACAATTCTTCAATATTTGTCACATGTGCAACATTAACAAGATCTTGTGAATGGTTTTTGCAATATTTGTAGACCATTTTATTCTAAATGGCACCTTGCAACTTATGTATCTCGCCCTCGGTAGGAAAAATAGCATTCTCCACTCATGTGCATCCGACCAGGGCGGTCCCTACAGTCCCTCAGGCGTTGCTTCGCAAGCGCCCTCGGGCCCAGGGACCGCCCTGGAGAGATGCACATTTGTGAAGAAAACTACCATTTTAGTTTTGTACTGCTCATCGAGCTCTATTCTGTCTCTTTTTATTTCCTATTTTTTCAGAACTACCAAATTCTAACTGAAGTAAGATTAGTACGTTGCTTTTGTCATATTCGAGATGTAGTAATTCTTTAGCTACGTCATTACATAAGCCATCAACTACATCGATGTTGGTCATGACAAGATGATGCTTTTCTATTACGAAAGTGATATGATATGGTATTCCACCAAAATCAATTAAATTATTGATCTCACAAGTGATTTTTTCTAAAATTAGTCTCTTGTGCATGATTTTAAGATCTAATAATGATATCTCTTAACTTTAAAATAACGTTGTTCTCAAAATAGTAGAGAACGCTATTATTGTAACCGTCAACATTTTCATTTTTTGAATTAGCCGAGTCCATCCAGGCACACAGTGTCAATAAAGCTTTTTGTAAAAAAAGCCATGATTTAATCACTGCATACTTATTTGACTCTAGTTAACTACTATTACCAATTTTAGTTAGCTCTTTAGAAAATGCAATATAAGTTTTCCTCATGACCGTTGTTAACTCATAAAAATATAGTTTTCTCCATAAATGTGATGTAACCATGTGCCCTCTAATTGGCCTATAAATTGGCGTTGATCTGATAGATGGCAGTTGTCAAAAATCTCCAATCAAAATGATATTAATGTCTCCGAAATCTGAATTGTTTCCAGTGATTTGTTTTAAACGTAAACTAATTTTGTGTAGAAGGTCTGCACAAATTATACTAATTTTATCAATTATTAGGGCTTTGACATACCTAAAAATTGATTTATATAATTGTAAAGTTTGCAATATTACACGTAGCAGTTTTAAAATTGATATTCGAAGAGTACTATGAACAGTTATACCATCAATAGCTACTGCAGCTTTACGAGTTGAAGCATAACTTGTATGGTGTTTTTTACATTTTTTTTGTTTCTTAGCTTTTACAAATATGAAAAATCTGAAAATATTTATATGTATGGTAAATATTATTCCTTTTATGTGGAATTCTTTTCAAGGTCATTCAAGGAAAACAACCTTAAGAATGATTTCCTCGGCTATAGAACGCATTTTACCATGATCGATTAGAGGTACAGGCAACGTTATTTCTTTATATTGCAGAGCGAAATATAACAAATTTTTATGTACTTACAAAATTTTGTTCGATCGGTAAAACATAATCTAAAATTCAAAATACCGATTAATTTCATGTTTTTTGGTTACTTGTGGGCCACCTTTGTCAGATTGGAAATTTTTTTTTACTCACCTTTAAAAATAATAAACAACAAAAAAAGCTACGATTTATTTTTTATCTCGGGTCCGTACAATCAAAAAATTTTCAAAAATTCGTGAGTATGAAAAATATAATTAATTTTGCGTGGAATTTTTTCCAAGGTTATCCAAGATCAACATAACCTCTGAAAATTTTGTTTAACCTTTGAAACGCGATTTTGACCATTATCCAATAAAAGTGTAGGCGAGTCGATTTTTTTATTTTATAGAGCGGTAAAAATATAACTTTACTGACTGACTACTCGTTCGTACTTTGCATATTATATATTTAAAGTTTTATAGATTTATGTTTGTGCAAAAACTGCGTTATAGTACGTGAATTCCTGTAAGCGCTATAATTGTTCTTTTCTCGTGTTATCTTGGCACCCACATGGTAAATAAAACCTAAATTTTTCAAATGTTGTCCTACTTTTTATATGTACAATAATTTTTATAATGATATAAGTAATGTCCGTCCGTTCGTATTTTTTTAGGTATGTATCCTGATAAGGCCATCAGCAAGGTGGCAAAATATCGATCTAATGTAGATATATCTTGTGTAATAAATAGTCATGCTCCAAGAACCAAATTTTTCGATTTAATTAATATGACGAATTCTTTCTGCCTTTTTTTTCCTTTTCATCTTTCCCTTTTCTCACTTTCTAACCCAGTTGTAGTCATCTCAGCAATATTGCCTCCAACTCTTTTATTCATTGAGGGTTGCTTGGCATATTGTGTAATCGAACGCGTAAAATTCCTTTACGTAGGCTTAACCATTCTGGTATTTGCGCTAGTACCCCTGTTGCAACTCCCCTCTGTAATTAAAATATCAAGTACCGTAGGCAACTAGAAGACTGATTTTAATAAAAATTTTCAGTAGTATCAAGTTGACTGTTCCATCAAAACAACTTTTTCTCCATTCCAACAAAAAATTTCTCGAGTAGACGCGTTCCTAATCTCAACAACAGTATGTTTACATTTTCGCATGAATGATTGTCTTCTGTGTCTTTTTCAAAATAAACAAACTTGTAATCAAAAGAAAAAGTACAATGTTTAAATGTTTACCTTTATAAAACAAATAGTCCTTTAAATGTGTAAATTGGGTTCGCAGTATTTGGTGCGCAGTAATGAAGAAGGTGCGTAAGCAAGTAGTAATATTAATGCAGCCGACAAAAAAACGAGTGCGCAGTGATTGGGTCATTTACTCCTACGTGCTTATTTCACGGAAATTACATCAAACTAAAACTTTGTAATAAATATCTGCTGTCAATGTAACATAAAATAATTTTTCTGGTGTTAAATACACTCAATTATCCGTAATAATCGAATATTAAAAAAATATCTCATTGCATGTATTACTATGCACCCTTCCTAATTACTGCGCACCAATTACTACGCAGGGCTAAATGCTGCGCACCTAATTTACACATTTACAGGACTATTTGATTTATAGAGGTACAAATGTTTAATACATTAACTTTCCCCTTCCATGGCAAGTTTTTTTAACTTAAAAAAAACACTAAAGACAATCGTTTGTGCGAAACGTAAACAAACTGTTGTTGAGGTTAGGAACGTGTCAACTCGAGAATGTGTGTTGAAATGAAGTAAAAAGTTGTTTTGATGAGACCGTCAACTTTATACCACTACAAATTTTTGTTAAATCAGATTCGACTACAATTTTCTGAGAATAAAAACTTATGATTATGATATATATTATATATAAATCCTGTAATTATATCCTAAGTGCGCAGTAATTTAGCCGCGTGCTGTAATTCAGCCATGGGCAGTAATTGGGTCATTTACCCCTAGATATTACATGTGGCAATTTATTATACGTATTCGTATTCGATACAACTATTATTTGATGACAATTTGATTCCAATAAATTTCAAGTTGTTTAAATATTTGCGCTCTTTCCTCAAATTCTTAATAATCGCACTAATTACTTTGGAGTCCCACTTTATCCTTTAAAAGTATAATATTTAACAATACACTCGCAATAGTTAATCTCAATTTCTACTGTGTCGCGTATACAAATTTTAAATATTCCCGCACTCTGTTTAAATGCTTCATACTCGCAATAGTTAATCTAAATTCCTACTTTATCGCGTATACAAATTTCAAATATTCCCGCACTTTACTTAAACACTTAGTACTCGCAATAGTCTAAATTTCTACTTTATCGCGTATACAAATTTCAGATATTCCTGCACTTTCTTTAAATCGAATTTCTATGGGTGTGTTAGTTATACTTTACATACACGGGGATATAGTGTGGGTCACGCACAGGGTCTCAGGGGTATCAAGTACTACCTTAATTATCCTCCCAAGGTACTTCGGCGATGCCGTGTTATCGCCACGCTGTATTTAGGTGCTGGGGAAATCGTATACTCGCTTATAGCGGTCGATTCGCGATGATGCTTATGTTGCTGCTAAAATGCTTCCTCCCAAAGACTGCTCTCTCTAGCTCTCTTGCTCTCTCCGATCGGGCGCTTGCTACTGATCGGGTGATCGGGTCACCGTTGAATAAGTGGTACTCCTAGTAGCCTACAACTTAGTCATGTCTTGGAGTCAAAGTGAGAACTCAGGTGCTTCGACTACTGTCGAGTCTGAATTCCCGGGATGAACTGATTGCTCGGGTTCCTACATTTCTTTTGATATCCTTGTCGATACTTTTCTGTAATGGGTATCTTAATTTTTGGGGCCTTCACCCTCTAGCGCTTGTTCCACGTACCTTTTACTCGCACGCGGTTTTTCAGTTCAAATTTGAATTTGTGTATGTTCAAGAAAATATGTAAACTAACGTAATATTTTACAATATATTAATTAGTAACGGAAATAAAAGAAACTGATAAATAGAACCTTTGCACTGTGAAGGAGCAGAGATCTGATAAGCTGAGCGATATTAATCGTACGTACACAAAAACATACCATAAAGAAATCTACTTACAGAATACCATACCAAATGATATGCTCTTTTTTAAATTTTAATGTTTTTCAGTCCATCAACCCTGAATGGCAATATTACATATTGTGTCCTCTTGGTTGATCAGAGATGGCGGTAGGTATGCAGGGCAGTCGGGGTTCTGCCGTAGAATGTGTGAGGGGGGGGGGGGGGGGGGGGGGGGGGGGGGGGGGGGGGGGAGGGGGGGGCGGGGGGGGGGGGGGGGGGGGGAGCATGCAAAATCCTTCTACTACACTGAGGTAGGCTGCAAGTAGTGCCTCTCGCTGATTGACAAAGGGTACGACGGGCGATTGAAAAAAATCTGGGCTGATGGATACACAATACGATTCTCAATTGCAGTTGCTTACCAGTCACAATACCGCCAGAAGATTTGAAAGCATGAAAACCAAAAACAATAAACTTACGCAACTTAAACCAAATAATTCTTCAGATAAATAGTTAAATCCAAAAGAAGAGCTTAAATTATATAAACTAGAGTGCCTACTTGCGATGCTTTTAGTTATTAACCACAATATTAAAAACAAAGCAACTAAACGAAATCATCTGGGACCTTTTCACCTTGCTTTTGAATCATGATTTATATAATTAAGAACGAAAGCAATATAACTATATGACCCAGAGGGCTTCATTACCTCGTTTAGTAAATAATAAAGCTTTCATTATTAGCTGAAAAAGTAAATCCTAATGACCCAGAGAGCCTTCTTGGCTCATTTATTTATTGAAATTGCTGTTGTTTATAACTTACTATCCGAAAGTGAATAACCCACAGTGCAAACTCACCTTATTCATGAACTAGTTAGTAATAAAGCTTTTATCATTATCTAAAAACTAGAACCTAATAAACCGGAGGGCCTAGTTGTCCTATTAATTTATTATTTGGCTGTTGTTTATAACTTACTATCTAAAACCTAATAACCCAGAGTGCTTACTCACCTAATTTATTATTTAATGCGGCTATTACAAGGTTATTATTATAAAAACTTTATCAGGTTATAGGTTGTTTGTTATTGATAATTTATTTATTAATTCAGAAGCGCGCTGGGTCATTGGATGACAGCTTTTGTTATCGATTAGTCAATACTTAAGTGCCTGTGATGTCTGTTTTAATGTAGCAATTGTGAAATTACCCTAGTAGCGGGACGGTAAAGACATGCTTGGACCAATTCTGGTTGGTGGGAGTTTTTTGAAAGGCTGTCCTCCAATTGGTGGGAGTTTCAATCGTTTGGGAGTAATGTCTACATAACTAGTTTTATAATAATCAATAATAGCCCCATCAAATAATAAATCAGGTAAGAAAGCAATCTGGGTCATTAGGTTTTAGATAGTAAGTTATAAACAACAGTCATTTTAATAAATCAATAGGACAAGGAGGCCCTCTAGTTTATCCGGTTTTAGTTTTTGAATAACGATAAAAGCTTTATTAATAACTAATTATTAAAAATAAAGGTATGTATGCACTCTAGTTTATTTAGTTCTGGGGATTAGTCTATAAACAACAGCCATTTCAATAGATGAATGAGGCAAGTAGGCTCTCTCGGTCAGTAGGTTTTACTTTTCCACTTAATAATAAAATCTTTATTAGATAACCTTTAGTAAATAATACAATCTTTATTATTTACTAAACGAGGCAAGTTGGCGCTCCGGCCGTTGGGTTATATGGTTTTATTGATTTCGTTGTTAATAATATAAATCATAATTTAAAAGCTAGATCAGTAGCAAGGTGAGAAGGCCCCCGGGATGACTTCGTTTAATTGCTTTTTTTTAATGATGTGGTTGATTATTAAAAGCATGGCAAGTAGGCACTCTAGGTCATCTGATGTTAGCTCTTCTATAAGATTTGGCTATTAATCTTGAGAATTATTTGGTTTAAGTTGCGTAGGTTCCCAACATGCAGACATTCGGAGAAAAATAATTCTTTAAGAATACGCGATCATAGAAGCATTCTTTTACAATTCTTATATGACACAAAAAAAAAGTCTAAAAGAATTCCTATGAACAGTAATAAAGTATTCTTTTAGTATTCTTTGAGAAACCTTATTTAATGCTATATGAGTATTACAAAAATGATGTTTACTTTCGTGGTCCAAAGATAACTCATAAAATACTTATAGTATACAAAAAGGATTCATGAAATATTTAAAAAAAAATTTGATATGATACTTAATTATGAAAAGGTTTCAAAGAAATAATAATTTTTCAACCAAATGTTAAAAAGTATCTGTCAACATCGTAAAAATAACACCCAGAAAATCCTCAAGCGCCTTTTTTAAGGGATTCCTTAAGGATTTTTGATTTTTTTCTCATGAATTTCTTGAAAACCATAATTTCTTCAACGATTTCCTCGTTTAATGCGGGTTTCACATGCTATGCGTTGTCTGAGAGGTACATTCTCGGATATAACTTTGTGCGTCCCATGGGATATAACTTGATGAGTTTACAAAACACAGTTAAAAATTTTGTGTACGTAGCTATTTAACACAAATTGTTTGTTAAGGACGTTCGGTAGAGATAAAATCCTCTAACAAGTTTTTTTGAAATTTTGACCAGACGTTCTTATTGTTGTTACAATAAACCTGTCAAAATTTCAAGACGTTCATCTGTTTCGTTTTCGAGATGTTGAATTTCAAAGTTCAGTCATTTTAACACGGTCACTTATGGGAAAACTGATAAAAACTCAGTTTTAAGAAAATTGGCCCGATGAATTTCGCCAAATTTTTTATATGTCACAGATAATGTTATTAATGTACCGTATATTAAGTTTCGTGACGATCATCTGATTTTTTCTACGAAAGAAAAATTAAAAAACGGTTGAAAAAAACGATACGCCAACGTCGTGAGGTGCTCGAGCTTCCGGCTTCACTCGCCAAATGTCCATAAGTCTCGAAATCGCTCTCCGCAAAGGGAAATTTATTCGTGTATGTATAAACGAATGTATGTATATAATTTAAGTACATGTACAACTGTGGGTATATCTACATCAATTTTGTGCAGCGTTGCTAATTCTTCACTCGCTGCCTGTTTCTCCTTGCCCCTTAAATGTTTTTCCCCGCTAACTTTATGGAACGTCCTTAAAATTAAACAATATTTGTGTACCTTTGTACACAAAATAAATATTTTCATTACAGAAAGTTTGTGTATCAAATATTTGTACAATGGACTAAATAATACAAAATTTATGTTTTTTGAACACGAAATTCATGTAAAATGTTATTTACAGAAAACTTGTGTAGCTATTTAGTTTTGAACACAATGTTTCTGTTCGTACTTCAACTGATTTTGAACAGTGCATGAAATGAGTTTTAAGAGTTGTTCTTAATAAATTCATTCAAACTGAATAGTGAAGGTGGTAATATTTTGCTAGTTGCGATTTGGTAACACTGTTAAATTGAATAAATTATTTAAGAACGTTTGAAGAACACTTACAATTAGTGAACTCTTTTTAATACGTTAACTTAAGCTGCCTTAATAAAGGTGTAACATAATTAAAATAAAATACTTATCGATCGGTATAATTTTAAACAAACAATACAAATTATTAGGATAAATTGTAATGTAAACTAAAATTTATAGTTTATTCCATTGAACTTCATATCAACACAATTACTTCTTGAATCTATATCCACGGTAGCTCAGTGGTAAAGTAATTACTTCTCACACGGGAGACTCTGGTACGAACCTTACGTCTGGCCCCTATATCAAAATTATTTTTAGCATTTCCTTTAACTTATAAGTTTACTTAATGATGGCTTTAAAAACTTAATTCATACCCAAGCGAAAATAATTTGAGTGAATAAGTAACAAATAAAAAATTATAAATAATAATAAAAATGCATAAAGTCTAGATTTAAGACTGAGAATAAAATTTAATTACTGTTATCATAAGTTATTATCAGTAATACATTTTTTCTATTTTTATATAAAATAACATCTTAGAAATAAAGAAAAAATAATAATAACTGATAATAACTTTTATAAATAGTTCGTAATTTTTATTGCTTGTTATTAATTACTATAAAGTTTTCAAGTTACTGATAATAATTCGTATCAATTATGACTAATTGTTAATGAACACTATTTTCTTAATGATGAAATTAAACCATATTTCTCAACTCAGATTTCAGAAAAAAAAACATCTATAACTGATAATAACTGTTACAAAGAATCACTAGTAGCATATAACAGATCAATGATACATATTATTATTGTCCCAAATATGGACTTTATTAACTGTGATTATTAGTTTATATTAGCTATATTTTTTTAATAATTATTATGCAAACTAGAGTATTTTCGCTTGGGTAGTTAGTTTCATAATTACTGTTTTATGAGGAAAAGAATTCCTATACACTTCTTTCTACGTTGAATAAAGAATTCTTTAAGAAATCTAATATGATGGACATTCGCGATCACTTGAAGAAGTGAATAAGTACTCTTTTTGATTACTTTCAGGAAAAAAGAACTCCATTAGAATTCTTTTTTAATACATATAGTAACCTTTCTGCTTATTGGGTTTGTTGTTTTCGGTTTTAATGCTTTTGAATCTTCTACCTGTATTGTGACTGGTAAGCCACTGCACTCGAGAACAGTATTTTGTATTAACCCAAATTTTTTTAATCGCCTGCCGTACGCTTTCTTAATCAGCAAGAGGCACTACATACGGCCTACCTCAGTGTAGTAGGAGGGTTCATTATCATCATCTTGCATGTTTCATTATCTCTGGTCAACCTAAAGGACACAATATGTAATGTTGCCATTTAGGATTAGTGCCTGAAGAGAATATTATTCACTCAAGCGTACATACATGTTCACATGATGGGATAAAAAACGCAACCATAAGATACAAGAATAACGTTGGTGGTCTATCTATATACATGGAGATACAAGATTTAAAAGCTGTTAAATTCATCGTCTGTTTTACCAACGGAGCTGATACATTCATCTATATCTTATATCTTTCAACTTTGATTCATCTCTCAAAAACGAGTTTCATGTCATATGCCATACCGGAAATGTGTAACAAAAAAAAAGTATGCTGGAAATAATTAAAAACTAGTTTTTTTTTTAGTTTTGAGATTATTTTTAGAGGTTATGTTGACGATAGATAATCTTAAAAAAATTCCACGCAAAAATAGTTAAATTATTATACCCAGAAATTAAAATTTTCTGTTTCTTTTGCTGTTCTTAATGGTGGGGACTCTTTATGTTGTTAGTTTAACAACAAAAGTCTTCTGTGTGCCCACTGAATCAGTGAAAATAATTTTTAATGGTCCCTGATTCAGATTTTGTAAATAATGAAATACACTCATAATTATTTGTTTTTGATCATAAGCCAATCTTATAGAATCATAGCATTGTTGCCTGTCCATCAAATTTTTCTCTTTTGAGTAATAGAATCATGTTCACTGTGTGATGCATTTTGTAAATCAGCATTAACGATTGAATATGGATCACACAATAACATTTGGAAGAATCTCTTTCAAGCATTATACTAACTGCCCTTAGTAAAGCTTTGTCTTCTTCTTTTTCTTCATTTTCACTCCACAACAGTCCGTTCAAATCGTCAGTTTGAATCAAATCTCGTTTTACATTCTCCGCAGAGTTGAGTGAGATTTTAAATGTCAAAAGTAGCTTGAACTTTTGTCCAAGAGTGCCTTTTAACTAGTGAGGGTAAGCAGTCGATTAGTCTTATCGAAAGCCACTTGATAATTCGAGGATCAATGGCCTTGATAGGTGGATTTTTTTTTCTTTTAGTTTGAAAATACATTTAATGCCAGACATACCTGCCACTAAAAAAATTCAATCCCACATGTGAAAAAATAAAAAAAATCAAAGTTTAGTAAAGGTCGTTTATTGAATGGATGCAAAAATAATCAAACCCTCTGCACCTTGGGCACTAACATACGAAAACCGTGCCCTTCGAGCGCACATTTTGTACTTTGCGTCCTTGGTACGAATCACAGTATTATTTTGACTGCTCCGAATAATAATCGTTCTGATTCTGAGTAAGCTTGTTGAAAATTTTAATTTATATAAGGTATCCAATTCTGATTAATAGATATTCATCATAAGTCGTTGCTCAAGTTTTGAAAAAACCATGCTTATTTAGTAAACATTACATTATTGTTATAAGACGTGAATGCTTATGCGTGTTTTTTAGAAATGTTTTTTGCTGGGTGCATTCTTAGTTCATCTTAAAACTTTATTACTAATTAGACTATTCGTTACCTTTGAAGTTATCCAAGGTAATTCCTTCATTGACGTATTTGTCATGTATTTTTTTTTTTGTACGGTAATCTAAACTTGAAGATCGTTTGCAGTTGAAATGAGCGAGTCTCATGATACCACAACAATAGAAAGAGTAATACACGTTTTGTGCAAACTGAGCATATTTCTAAATTGTATTTATTTCTTAAGCGTGTTTCTTAATTGCAATTCAAGCTAAATGAGTAATTCACTAATTTTTCTACCGTGTTTATTATTCAAAAGAAGTTGTTATTATATGAAATATTTTTGTCGTTTTTATCACGAGAAAAACTATATTTTTCTTTTCATAGCAATAGAATATGTCTTTGTTTTCTGTTTATTAGAGAAAATAAGATTTTAACGCGACATTCCACAGTAAAATAATATAAGGATGGCATTTTACAGGATTTTTGTATGGAATTGTCATATGAGCTGGGTTAACCATGAGGCCGAGGATGCAACGGTGTGTGCGTACGAACTGCCGCTATGGGATCAGGTCCAGGAGAGGGCAACGCAAATAATAATACATCTTTTGTAATGGTTGTTGTATCAATGTTCCTATTTAACGCACTACCTACAAGTAAAAAGAAATTAATTTCAAAGTTTTTACTATGAAACTTATTTAATTACGAAAAATCAATGATTAGGAACGATTTCACTAAGGTTGGAAGCTTCGTGCGACCGTAGTTTCCAAAGAATTGATTTTTAATTTGAGTTATAAGATAGTTAAAACGTTATTTTCGTGTGGAAAAAAAACTATGAGTGTTAAAATTAAAACCATTTTTTTTACGGACTGAAAAAACCATGGTGGACACGTTAGTTGGGTCACCCGATATATACTCTATACATTAGATGTAAAGTTCAAATCTATTTATTTTTATTTTTAATGATGGAACTAAGACGGGGCACCGGTCGTTACCGCTCACCTTAATTCTAAGAACACTGTAATTGGGTCTCTGGCTCGTTAATGAATAGATAAATTAATAAATAAAGATAGAATTATAGTAAGATATAAGTTTAAATGTTCCACTTGATAATTGTAAATTATGATTGTTTATTTAATTATTTTTCCATTTCTCGTATAGATTTTTGTACACTTCTACGTTTTCTTTTCTTGTTTCATAACTATTAAAAATGTATATCCCTTTAAATCATTACAAATTTTATTTTCTATAGAGTATAATACGTAATTGATTAAACATACTACAACATTTTAGAATTTCTTTTTACATGGATATAATCTTGTAACTTATAACGCATAACATATCGTTAAACTTTTGATCTTAACCCTGCAGTGCCTTATTTACCTACATAAAAATCTTATACATTCACATAAATCATCTTCCTCCAGCATTTCATTCTATTATCTTCTAATCCTATATTTCTGACTGATATTATTATTTTTGTTTTTTCCTCTTTACATAGCAATATGTGCTTTATATTTTTTTTTTTTCATTGCAGAGCCTACCGTCTATCACTTAAAATTTTTTAAACTTATATGTTCTTTTTTCACTTTATTCATGTTTCATTGTTTTTTTCTGTTTTTTTACATTTCATGGATAGTAAACTTGTCAATTACCATATGGTATTTTTGTATTTTATGATTGACAAAAGTATTCCTTTCTTTTGTGGAATTATCTTTGATTTTCTCAAGCTCGTTTTCCTTTGCTGCTCTTTTTATGAATCCTACGTTTTTCCGTCCTCTACTTTTTTATGTACAACTTTAGTTTCTTTGTCTATTTTGTTTGATTTTTATTGTTTAAGTCCGTTAATTTTTCTGTTAGGCATAAATAAGGCCATCTACTCTTGTTCATTTTTATTATGTGCAAAAAGTAAATTTCTTCCCTTTTTTTTATGCTTATTTCAAGGCTAACTATTGCTTGCTCTTTTCATCATAAGTATGCTGATGTGTTTGCATTGAAACCCAACATGATATTTGTTAATCTGAACCCATTTTTTCCCCCTTTTCTTTTTTTTTCATTCCCAAATCCATGCCTACCCTTCCCGCCTCTAGTTTCCATATATATTCTTTTGTCTTAGCATTGGAACTCAGCAACATATTCTGAATCTGCCTTCTATTTTCTCTGTTTCATAGGCAAGTCTCTGCTACGTATGTGCAATATAATTTTATAATTTAGTCCATGAAAAATAATATTTGATTTCGAATGTCTACTTTTGCTCTTTTGTTTAATCCAAAAACTGCTTTGACTTCCCAACACACCCTCTAACAATCTGTAATAAATACAATCTGTTGTTTTTTCTATGTGTCACAAAAGTTTGCTTTTAAGAAGCATATTAATGGGTACATGTCCTCTTTTAAAACTTCTAATGTTTCCAATTCAAATTGAGACATATCTGTTTCTATACTTCTTTATTCCTAAAAATTAAGATACTTCAAACAAATGTAATCAATACATTAAATAATTTTACTGATTTATCAGATAATTGTTACTAATTGAAAACTTATAATGACTCTTTTTGTTATTCATGGTTATTATTGATACATATGGATATATATGTTAGGGTTGTCCTAATCTGGAGAATTTTTAAATTTTATTTAATGGGAGTCCTAAATCGTTTCCAAATAAATTTCAAAAAATTTCTGCTAAATTTAAGCTCTGAATATTAATATCAACCCGTCCCTCACGACAGCCGAAGTTTCAAATGGAAAATAACATGGGAAAAGTTCTTTTGTTTTTTTAGAATTTTTGAAAACTTTGGCCTATTGACGAAACATAATAGCACAATGATATTCTTGTAGGAAATTTGACGTTCTTTAAAAAAGATATCTAATGCTTTTTCGCTAAGTCCACTCGTTTTGTGGTTATTAGAGGTCACGGTTTAACCTTAAGTGTTATATGGAGACATTTACGATTTTCTTACAATTTTTTTCGAAATTTTCTCTTTTTTACAAAATTATTATTTACTTTAAATACTCATAGAACAACTATAAAGCTATAACGAACATACTAAAAGCTCTCGGATTTTTGAAAAAATTTCATCACATCTATATTACATTATTATAAGATTATCTTTGTACTTTAATTTGTACAATAATTCCGTTGATTTGATGCATTTATGCTCATTAACTTTTTTTGGCACTATTTACTTATCTTATACAATTGTTACCATTCTATTTGAAAAGCTTTTATAAACTCTAGTGATTTTATGGTACTTTATTCAGCTAGAGACTCCCTGCTGTTTATAATATTTTGACTGCATAAATTCTAATATTTTGTTATGAACAAATTTTTTTTTTTATCTATTGTAAAAATTTGTTAATTAAAAGTTGACAAATTTATTACTGACTCAAAATTTGTTATATTAAAGTAGTTTTTTAGTATTTTCATTAATATACTTTTTCAATTCTTTTAAATACCTATAGTTAATGTAATTTTAATTTATAAAATAATGTATTAAAGATATAAACAGTATGACATTAAACTATAGACAAATCTTATTTTTTAAAAAGGTATTAGTACAACAATTTTTTCAAATAACTAAGAAATTATTAAAAAAATTAAAATGGCATGATTAGTATTTGTCGGAAAACCAAGTTTTGTTGATTATTATTAAAAATCTTAATATAAACATTTTGATTAAAATTCGTATCACAATCTCTTTTTGGTCTTTCTACTGAAAGTAAATACCTTTATTTACCGATGACTTATAGTATCGTTCATGCTGTGCTGAAAACAAATATACGTAACCAGTTAAGACTTTACATATTACGTTTTCTGAAAGAATAGAGTGTGCGCTCCTCTCCATTGCGACTCCTCATATATATATATGTGTATGGTATATGTACTGGTCTACGGGCGCTGCGTGCGCGGCGACGGTTGCCTACCGCGCCACTAGTTAGTTTCCCGCCTGCCTCTGTACAGAGCACACGTACCCTGCCATCGTTGAGTCGTGTTTAATAAACTCTTTAAACAAAGACAACCGAGTCCTGTTTATTCGATCCGCACCCAGTTTCCCTCAGGTTATAGGCTTCAGTGACGCTTCCACTGCGCTGCAGTTTAATCTGCTTATTTGTGGGTGCGGTGAGCGACCCGGAGGCAGAAATGAGTGAAGGCAAAAATAGTCCGAGAGAGGAGCCAGAGATCCAAGGCACTCCGGAAGGATCGATAACCCCGGATGGACAAGACGTGAATCGGAGGACGGAGTCAGATTCCGAAGAGCCAAGAGGACCGACCGTAGATCAGGATCAGACGAGCGAGGGTTTGAGTTTTCAGAGCACCCTGAAATTGGCGCTCACCGGTGGATTCAACGGTGAAGCGCAGTTTCATCGAGATGCTGCCACTTCGACGGAGGATCTTGTTGGTAAGTAACAGCTGTGAGACATGATGAATGTGTCCTTGACATGCCTCGTGACTGTTGCTGTGAAGTGCTGTTTTAGAGTTTCCTGTCTCGTTAAATGATGTGTTGATGTGTGAAGAAAGAGAGGTGTTCGTGAAAATTCCTCTGGTGTGTATGCATATGTATATGCATGCTCGGTAAACATACACATCGTACACTGTAGTTCGGTCGCGAATCGTTTGTTTGACTTCCGGAATAAATTTTCTGAGAAGTTGAGTCAGGCGTGTTCAAGCCTGCTGGACGAGGAGGGGCGGTAATGCGGCGCGAAGAGACAGGC
>JAPYYV010011524.1:0-10740 GCA_030522625.1 Copidosoma aretas | reverse complement strand
TTGTTGTTTCACTTCATTGATCATCATATTCTTTTGAGTATGGTTACTTTCATGATCAACGTCGTAATCCAAATAAACTTCATTTAATTCACTTTCATTGATATTACAAAATATATCTTTTTTCGAAGTATATGATAAATCATTGAAGTGTTTTGTTATAACTAACGATCCGTTCATGTTTAAAACATCGCAATGTGCTTCATTACTTTGTTCTACAGAAATTGTTAACGGTACACTACTGTTACCTGTGATTTATCGCTGATCGTCAACGCTCGTGTCCATTGCTTCATTGTGTACATCAAAGAGTAAGTTACTATGACCCTGATTGAATGTCGAAGTTGCATGCGTGACTTTTGAAATTGGGACATAATCACTTACTCCTTGTTGTACGTCCACTTTGTAGAAGGTGTCTTGATGGTTCGGTGTATCGGCCTTAACATTTTCTCCTTGGTCCATGTTAGATGGTTCTTTAGGTTCCTCAAAATCTTGTTCCGCACCTTCAGCATTAATCAATCGCCAATTCAAAGGCACAGCATTGGTCTTCAAGCAAGTAGTTCCATTCACATTTTGTATGATATCATCCTCCTTAAAATGATCTTCGCACAGCCCTGCAGATCGTATAGATGATGCTTTCTAACACAGCAGAACGGTGTTGCCTATAAACAATATAGTTGCTCTGGATACTTATTTATTGGAAAGCAAATATTGTTACACAAACGAAAGTGAAGAGATAAACATGTGGCACCCAGCAGAAGTAAACTTCGAAGTCGTTTCAATATGTGGGAGAGAACGTAAGAGTTCGACAGTGAAAAAAGTTTTTTGACATAATGCTCTCTGGGAAAAAAATTTTGTCATTATAAATTAAGACCACGTAGTAAGTACCCGCCAAGTACGCGCTAAGTGGCTGCCAAGTGCCCGTCAAGTGCCCGTCAAGTACCCATATTGTAATTTTTTACCATTCCTAATTGTTATCATCAAAAACATCCTTCTAAACTATGTTTTCAAAAATGTTACTGTCGCTTGAATTTAATTGTATAAAAATATTATTAGGATTCTTGCATATAGACAATGCTACATATAATTGACCATGAGGAAAAAGAGGTTTATTAAAATAAAGACCGATTTTATCAAAACTTTGACCTTGAGATTTATTCATTGTCATTGAAAAAGCTAAAACAATAGGAAATGGTTTTCTGTATAAGATAAAAGGTAAAGAAGAGTTATCCAGAACATAATGTTATACGTAGTATAAAAACTTTATTACCAATTTTTTCCTCTGTTATAATTTCTGCTTCAATATTGAATTTATATAATTTCGATATTTTTAATCTTGTACCATTACAATTCCATCATTAATGCTTAAATTTCTTGTTAACATTACTACTGCTCTGATTTTTAAATTAAGTTCATGTGGTGGAAGACCTGCTCGAATACTATTCAAAACTTCTATTGGAAAATCTATATAAATGTCATCGTATGCTTTGTCAACACCTTTGTAAGTAGCTTTATCTATACTGTAGTATGTTACAATATTTCCTTCCATATTATTTGAAACTTTATTATGAGTTGTTAATATGGCACTATTTAACGTTAAGCTTGATACCATTCTAAATATTTTCGAACATACATCAGTAGTAATCCAATTTTCGGAAATATTGAGACTTATGATTTGTCCATCTCCAATTTTTAATGATAATTTTGAGAATCTTTGGTCTATGAATCGCATGTTTATTCGTAATTTATAAATATTGAAAAAAGGCCACAAATATGATGATTTAATCGTTTCAGAAATTATTAAACTTCGGTTACTATTTTTAACTACAGGCAGAATTTGAAGGAAATCTGCACCTAACACTATTAATTTATTTCTAAAAGGCTTATCATTGTCACACAAGTCTTGTAGAGTTCTGTCAACTATTTCTAATGCTTTTTTCGGAATCATTGAAGCTTCATCCTATGTAATTAAATCTACTTCTCTCAGTTTTTTTTTTATCGATTTCATACTTTAAAAAAGAACTTTCGATGTTATCTAATTCTAATGGTAATTTAAGTCATCTGACTTGTCATACCTGTTGGTAGTAATATTGATGCAATTCCTGTCCAAGCCATTAATTAAATTTTTTTTTTTTTTTTTTTTGGAAATAAAAAAATTAACTGAAGTCTTGTACACAAAAGTTCTTCCTGATCCCCTTAGACCATCAATAAAAAAAATTTAACCATACCATTACATATAGATTTGAAAATATGTTTTTGTGTTATGTTTAATTTCCCATACGTATCATCGAACATTTTTTTACTTAATTCAATTTCCTCATCATTGTTATTTACATCTAGAATAATATTCTCTGGAACAGGTAGATTTAAATTTTCACAACAATTATTTTCTAATTTAAACATTTCATTTAAATGTAAAAAAGCTTGATTTTCTTTATTTATTTCAAAGTCTTCTGTATACTTTCTTTTAAACATTTTCCGGATTTCATCACCTTCAATATTTTCTGCAAGTAAAAACCATGCGAAAAATTTCCTCAATTGATTTGGTAACATAACGCTAGTTTCTTCAAAAATAGTCCAAATTTGTAAATCGTGTTCAATCAAACCCATGCTAATTGCAGTTTCTTCAAAAGTTGTATATGTTTACCTTCATATGTTTTTAAATATTTAAAAGATGTACAACATTGTTTTTTATTTATCATCAACTTTATGTAAAATCTTTCTTGATCTTTTGGAGAAATAACATGCAATCTACCGATTACAGTATATTTCCTGGAACGTTGTCTTTTTTCCCATTTTTCAATCGTTTTACTAAAATAATAATTTTCTGGAATATTTACGTACTTAAAATTTTGAACAAATGCATCTGTTTTATTTAATTCAAACCATTCTAAAAGTTCCATTCTGTAATCATACAAAGATTCAGAAATTCGGTTTTCATCGAAAATTATTCACGTAAATCTTTTGACAAATTTTGTGATTTTTTTTTAAACATGGACTACATAAATTATGAATACTATGTAACATGTGTTTAACTACTAACTCTGTTAATGTTTCATTGTTTAAAGGAATTTCGGCAGAAATATAATTATCAACATCATCATGAGTTATTATTTTATTGTCAGGATGCAATTTTACTAATATATGAGCATGTGGCAGTCCTTTTTTTTGAAATTTAATAGTATAAACGTAAGATTTAATTTTGTTAAATAAGTGGTTTTTTGTAATATCATCCAAAATTAATTGTGATTTCGTATGGAACAATCGGACTGTTATATTTGGTATATCATTTGGTAAGGTGTTCTTTGGAAAATTTTTTTAATTTATCTTTAATTTCTTTCCATTTTGGATTACACGTAACAGTTATAAACAAATCTGGTCTACCGCATTTTTTCATAATAGCCATTGCATCTTGATAATGCTGTTACATATATCGAGGTCCACCTATATACGTTGAAGGTAAGATAAAAAGGTTTCCAATATTTCCTTTTTGTTCAAAATTTTGTGTAATGTTAGATGCACTATTCATAACATGATCAAATAATCCTTAATAACATTCAATACGTACATTTTTTGATTATTTCTTAAATAATTTATACGATTGTTTTCTACACTAATATAAGCATTTAAACATTATTGTTGTGTCAATTTTTCTGCTTTTAATAAAGGATCAAATTGAAAATTTTTTGGTCTATACGATAATCTGTAAATGTAACATTGCAAACTTGAAATGATTTGGATTTTTTCTTTTGGATTTTGAAAATAATTTTTACTTCAACCTAAATCACCAGATGAAAATAACAAAGGAATAACCATAGAATCTACATATTTGGATAATTTATTTAAATTAGTATGAGTTGGCATATTGTCTGGAAGGTTTTTAGGATAAACTTATAAATCAAAGTCATCAAAAATTTCAGTTTGAGAAACTATAATTGCACCGCACTCAGCTGTTACTGGTTTGTTGTACTTATTATTTTGTTCACCATTTTTACGCAAGATAAACATTTTAGACTTAGGTATATTTTGTAATCTGATATAGATATTTATAACTTTTTGATGTTGTATTTTTATTTAAAATTTTTGTCAGAATTTTTAATTGTTCTTTAAGTAAATTTGGATGCAACTTAAGTCTTTCTTCAATTGCATGGACATCATCATATGTGTACTGGTAAATTTACTACACAATGACTAATACTGGAGATGGGATATTCTTGTAATATCCAAGCGGCTTTCATTGGATTTGAATATCGTACATCGATGTATTGTTTAATTTGCTCATAAACTTTATTTTCGCAATTTATATCTTTTGTATTTCACAAAATGCTCCATCGTTTCCTTTATGAATATAGTTGTACATGTCTTTTATGCTTTGTATTGATGCACAGTATTCAACGTTTATGAGACTTTTGTATTTCATTATTAAAAACTTATTGTACGGTACAACCATTGAGTTGTCAACAAAAATTTTTTCATTACCATTTTTAATTCTGTATATATTTTTGCCTGACACATTGTTTCTTTTTCTATATTCTGTATAGTTATTTTTTTAAATAGATATAGCCTTTTTTTACGTAAAATATTAGCATCGAATGATGCAAAAGAAAATGTATTATTGTAGTATCTTATTCATTTTCAGAAGCTATCGTCATGTAACAACAATTTTTTTAATGATTCGTCGTATTTGTTTAATGGGGCTGGAATAATTTTCCCTTTTTTTCAAAAAAACTGTTTCCTCTCTTCATTCCAAAAAACAGAAAAACAAAATAAACATTCAAAACTCATTACTCTAACTAGAGCAATTGTAAAGATTTATATTCATTATGACTATTTGAATTAAGGGAGCCCCTAAAAATAGCATTAGGCCCATCTACACAACATTGCGTTCAGTGCATTATCCAATACATAAATATACATGTAATTGGGCGTCAATCAATTTATGATTCCTGCTTTATGCTTTATTACTTAAATACAGCTCCACCACAGAGATATATGTAAGTGCACATATGCATAGTATAATACCTTCGCATAAAAGAGAATGAGCAGGTGAGTCGCACAGGTATACAAAATAAATTATTTAAATTCAACGAGATAACCTAATAGACTTTGACCTAACAGCTTAGGTAAAAAATAATCATTTTATTCAACATATCACATGAGATATCACCTGATATTTTAGAAAAAAATTATGGTAGAATCTAGATACTTTTTTATTTTGGATGATTTTAAATTGTCAAAAAAGTCCTAAATAAGCATTCCCTATTGATAAAAAAGTGCGTAAATTTATCTATTTTGCTTATAAAATAACTTATAAAATTTGTGAACACCACCTTATGAAGGTAGACCTAAAAAATAACAAAAATACGTACAATGACAACGTACATGAGGTGGAAAGGGTAAAAATTGTTGAAAACGTACTAAATAAGAATCCACTATTGATAAAAAAGTGAAAAAATTAGTCTATTTTACAAAATAACTTATTATATTTTGCAACGCAACCCTGTGTTGGTAGCCCTAAAAGGTAACGAAAATAAATAGAGTACACCAACAGTATAATTACGATAGCATAAACATACAAAGAATGTAGCACAGAAAGCAAAAATCGGTATACCTGTAATGCAGTGTGTACCAGCTCCTTTGTATGTATAGCTCCACCACAGAGATATACGTAAGTACACCTATGCATAGTATAATACCTTCGCATAACTATGTCCAGGCAACTCCAATCTTAGAAAATGTCGCAGTTAAAATCATTTTTATAAAAATAAAACATGACGTTTTAAGGTTATTGACCAGAATAAAGTAAAGCTGTCATTAGCTATGGATAAATCTACTGACCCATATGGGGGGTTGACGCGCAAAGTGCGTAGAGGGGTGAAGCTCCACTAGCATATATATATATATATATATATACATTAGTGAGGCTTCGCTCCCCTGCCCGCTCCACGCACCAACCCCCATACTTCAATATTTTCATTCTTATGTCTAAATAATAAATACGAGAATTTATTTTTTAATGCACATACGATTGATTCCAACAAATTTGTAACAATTCCATTTTTGATGGAAAAAGAAAAAAATTCCAAAGCTTGCTAATAAGAATTATTCTTCTTATTTCTATGCACTGCCAATATTAGAAAAAAATCCGAGTTGCTCATATTTAAAGATACCTTTTTTTATCGGTAACAAATTATTAATATAAATATAAATACTTTACATTTTTGTTATTTGTTAATTACAACTGTATGTATTGCCTTATTTGAAGCGTAAAATTTTACTATACACTCTTTCGTAAAATGCTTTATTTTTACGTAAAAAATTTTAAAAACTTACTAAAAAAGACTTTTAAAACTTCACGTAACTAGTAATCGTGTGATTTATCAATCTTTGGTAGATTGTAACTTTAAAACAAACGCACAAGTCGGAAAAAAATTCGGTTTTGTGGGTTTTGATTCAAGCTTTAATTGTACTCGAAGAAATCGTTCTATCTTGCTACCCTTTGGAGATTTAGCCAATTAAATTATTGCTAAAAATGATAAGATCTGTAAACTTTTTAAGGATTTCGAAAATCAAATAATTTTTGTTTGACACAATTTCTCGATGAAGACTTTTGATATTATTTTTCTAAGAGAGTAAGGAATTGTTGACGCCGAAAAAAAGTTACTTTGCATATAAATTAGGATTGCGCCTCTTAAATTGAACGATTTTTAGTATGAGTTACGCGGTATAGAACGATTTTAAAAGTAATATATACATACAAAATGATGGGTAGCACGCTTACGAATAAATAAATATCTTATTTTTTAACTTTTAAAAAACATTTATCGCTTTGAAAAATTAAAAAAAATTTGACGTTTTTTTTATACCAAAAATATCGTTATTATTAAATTCTTGAAAAATCAGAAACCCTCAGAAATATGGTTAAAAATTCTTTTGGGTAACAGGTACGCTTACAGATGTACAATTTACTAAATTTAATATCCAAAATAACAAATCCCTGTGATTTTCATAAAATTTCAGAGATAACTTTTTTTTTATTGTAGCAGAAACAAATAGAACAGCGCCAAATAACACTTGAAAATTAGCTGAATCGGCGCACATTCGATCCTAAAACCAATGAGCCCTAAATAACTTTTGCTTAAAAAAAAGGGTTTAATATTTGTAACATAATACTTTGAATTTCTGTATTTATGAAAGTTCATTTTATCCCTGAACATTGTTAGATTGATCAGTAATACTGATTTTAAAAGTTCGGTGGTCTTACTTATATGCGTATAAACATAGATAACCAAAGCGATCTCATAAAAATTCGCTTTAATTTAGAACAAATAAAGTCAATGCATGAAATAGGTTCAGTGATTTTTCAAATAGTTATTACTAGTTAAATACTGATAATTATTTTGATTAGTATTGAAGGATAATATTGATACATATGTATTTGTGTATGATATGTAGGCAATCATTATTACAGCAAAAGTTAAGAGCTTTTTTTTAAATATTTTTGAACATTTTTAATAGATCATGGATATAAGTTCATGATAAGATATTATTGTGAGATTCTTACTTGATATTTATAAATGTAAATTTATTATTTAATAATTCTTTTATTTCAAATGTAGATTTTTATATACTTCAACATTTCCGCTTATTCTTTTATAACTATTCAAAATGCATATCCCCTAAAATCACTACGAATTTTATTTTCAATAGAATATAATAGGTCATTAAATAAACATACTTCAACAGTAAGAATTAATTTTTTTATTGACATAATATGATAATTGATAACCCATAACATATCATTAAACTTTCAATCTTCACTATGTAGTGCCCTATTTATCTACATAAATATCTTATACATTTACATAAATCATCTCCCTCTTGCAAATCCCTCCATTATCTTTTAACATTATTACTATTATTATTATATAATTTGCTGTTTTTTTGCTTCCTCATAAGGAAAGATTTGTATCAGTAAAAAAATTTTTCCCTACAAAAACGTTAGAAATGTTTTATATAGTGTCTAAAATAAAAAATTACGATTTTTGGACAAAGTCTCTGTGAGTGAGTGTGTATCTGTGTATGTGTGTGTGTGAGTATACAATCAGTCATAACTCAGGAATCCAAAGGTAGATTTAAACTAATTGTGGCTTAGCATTTTTTTTTCAACCTCCTTATGGCGGCTCGGAAAAAAAAATTAAAGGTTTATACCTAATTTAGATTTTGACAACGATTTTTATGGTCAAAAAACAGGTTTTTTACTTATTTGAGGGGAAAAAAAATTGAATTTCTAAATAGTAACTTCTGATGAAGCTTCAATACAGCTTCATTTTCTAATTTGAATCATTTTGATAAAATATTTTGTATAGTTTTTATTAAAGTAATAAGACTTTTGTGGAAAATTACTCATATCTTAGAAACCTATCAAGTAATATTAATGGTTCAAGGCTTGAAATATTTGTTTATATCCTTGTAATAGTTCCAAAAAAAAATCCAAGTTTCATACCTGATTGAGGTTGTTATGACGATTTTTTATGTCCAAAAAGCGGTTTCTTGCTACTTTTGGGGTAAAAAAATTCAAAATAGATTGCCTTAATAGTTGTATCCCATTAAGCATTAAAATAGCTTCATTTCAAACTGAAAATTTTTTTACGGTATCTGTTACTTTTTTATTGAAGAAAATCTACAATTTTTTTCTTTAATCAGTCATACCTCAGAAACCCTACAAATGATTTGAATGATCTAGGGCCAAAAAACTTTTTTTTCGTATCCTTTTATAGGTTCACAAAAATATTTGACATTTTATACCCCATCAAGGTTGATGTAGCAATTTTTAATGCTAAAAAATGGTTTTCGCTGTTTATAAAGTGAAAAAATTTAATTTTAATTTCATCAACAGTTATATTCTATAGATAATTAAATAGCTTTATATAATTCAATAACATTTTAGCTACAACATGGTTATATCACATATATCGATTTCAGTAATGAGTTCTAATTATTTGTTCAATTCTTTTTAATTCAAAAAAGTTTTAACAATATTTTTTGTACTATTCGGATAAACGTTATAATCTTATTTTTGAGATAGCTCTATATTATAGAGTATGAAAATATCTTTTTTCACATTTTTAATCATTCTTATATTTTAGGTTACTGGAATAAACTACAATATGTGCTTTATAATTTTGTTTTCTTTTATTGCAGAGCCTACAGTTCATCACTTAAAAACTTTTGAACTCACTTATATGTTTTTCTTCTTGCTATATTTTTTTCTCACTGTTATATTCTTTTATATATATATATATATATATATATATATATTACGGATGATAGAGTTGTTAATTACGATGTAGCTTTTCAGTATTTCCTGATTGACAAAAGTCTTCCTTTCCTTTTACAAAATGATCTTTGATTTTCTCAAGTTTATTTTCCTTCGTTGCTCTTTTTATAAGTTCTATTGTTTTCCTATCCTTCTCATTTTATCATACAACTATCACGTCTTTGCCTATTTTGTATGTTTTTTATTGATTAACTACGTTAATTCTTCGATAAAGCATTAATAATGCCACTTGCTCTAGTCCATTTTTATTATTTGCAAAAAGTAAATTTTTTCCTGTTTTTTTATGCCTATTTCTATGATAAAGCAAAATTGAAATAAGTTTTGGAAAGCTATTAAAAAATTAAAACAGAAAAAAAAGAGGGATGGTAACAAGGAAAGGGTCACAAAAAAATAATTTTAAAAATTTGGCAAGATACAACAATGGTACATATTATACGCAAAACAATAAAAGGAGTATAGGAATAAACAGCAAAGTCTAGAAGAATTTTCAAAATAGTATATCCATCATTGAATAAAAAAATATTTTGGAAAAATTGAAAATAGTAAAGACACAGGAGAAGACAGAGTTATGAAAAACTGTTGCTCTCCACATTCTCCCCTCGCCCCATACGGCCCTTAACGCCTTTTATTTTAGTTACGTTGTACCTTATTTACTTAACAATAAGAATTTTTCACCGATGGCTTACGCCCATGGATCCCCGATAATGGCCGAAGTTACCCGAAAGGGATAAACATCCTAGTAACACAACAATCCTCTAACGTTATTGAATGCTGCTAAGAACAGCAAATGCAGCCGAAGCCGGTTTTCCAATTGCTTATTACTATATAACTTCTTTTGAGTTCTTAATAAGGCTCTTCCAAGTCATCTTCTAGGCGGGTGGAAGGGGAAGCTGAGTGTCAAAGTTATACAGTAAAGCATAGTCAATGAACATGATTTTCTATTTTAAGAGAAAATAAAGCGTACGTTTCATATGGGAGCGACATATATTATAGAAATGAATTAATATAGTAAATTGGTACGAAACAAGTTTGCGAGTACGACATTGCAAAAGTTGAGGTTAGAGGGTACCAGTTATTTGGTCCATTCCAACCTCAACTTTTCCAGATAAACGTCGTTGCGGATAAACGGCATGGGGGGAAGCACTGAAATAATAATTCTATGGATAAGCCGAAGATAATGTAGGGTGCTTTGATGGGCTTGATGGGGATGTGGGGGGCATAGAAAAAATATGGTGGGCTGTTGGGGAGCCAACAAATAAAAAATAACAGGAAAACCGACCGAATTTTTACTCATTTTGTGGAGATGCTGTGGGAGGCCCTAAAAAAGTGATTCTGCGGTTGAGCAGAGGATAATAGAGGGAGTTATGGAGGAGCGTAGGGGGTCCGTGGGGCTAAGCGGAAGGGCT
>JAPYYV010011523.1:0-25497 GCA_030522625.1 Copidosoma aretas | reverse complement strand
TGCACTATGTCTAAAAATGAGCTTTTTACATACAATAGTAAGGTATAAAAAGTAAAAATTTATGCGCGAAGTAATAAAAATAGCCTTTAGTGTACTCTTCATTTATATTTGTAAGTGTTAATAATTTGAAATTTTTCAATTTACTTACTTTATTATATCCAGGATGCAAATCATGATTATATTTCATAGCATTTTGGTTCAGATGTATGTAGGAAGATTTACTCATATTTTCAGTAAGCAAAAGCATCAATGCTTCTTCCGGACTCATTTTTGTACTTGTAGGAACTCGCACCTTCTTAAAATTGCACCACACTCATTTTTTGAAACGAAAGTTAACAACTTTGCTTGTGAATCACTTTCTTCATTACGAATATTAAATTCATAGGCGTTACTGATTAGTTCTGGATCATTGTTTTGCCTGAGAGAAGCTATCTTCCTATATTGAGATAATTTGGAAGCATCACTGTATGAAACGCTATGCCTTCCACGTTTAGCCTCTATTAAAACAAAAACATGAAATACTACGATATAATATTCAATCTCTTAATTTACTACTCTTAAAATCAAAGGACCAGAGCCAATAAATCATTTTTTATATTGCCAAGATTCAGCCTTACAGATTGACAAAAATTTTATTAATATTTAAGGACGATCTTTAACTTTCAAAATCGTACTTTTGAGACATGATTAAAAATACAATTGCACCTATTAATCAATATATATTATACAAGTGTTTATTTTTTATAATATGAAAACTCTAGACTGGTGAAGATTTATAATGTAAATAAGTTTTTAAATCGTATAATTCTTTATGGGTGGTAGATATTTCAATTTTATGAGCAACAACGATTGACAAAATACTCCGAGGTCAGAGTTTCACTACTATTGATTTGAAAAATCCTCATTTATTCTAATTATGTTATTTATGTGCGTATGTGCCAGGACTCGAACGAGGGCCGATCCACGTAAAGAAGTGTGTAACGTACATGCATTCATCAGAACTAGACGATCGGCCCCCAGCCGAGTCCTGGCACATACACATATAATCAAAAAGACAACATTATAACGAAATCTTATTAAGCATGCTTTTGAAATATGATTAAAAATGCGATTGCAACTAATAGCATGGAGCAGTTTACTTTTTAATACTTTAATGATGAATGTTATTTTTCATTCTAGTTATTTTAAAATATTCATTAGGCAAAAAATAAGTAGTTAAGCAAATAATGTAAAATATTGTACTAGAAAAAGAAGATTTATACAACATACACACACATTTATATATGTATACTGTGTATGCAATAAGAAATACATTTAAATTGCCCTCAAGTACAATGATTACTTACGTGGTGAAGAGATTTTTTGTTCCTCTAACAAGTCAATTTTCAATATTAGATCATTATTTAACCGATCGCTAAATTTTTCTTCCAAGTAAGAGTAACTTTTATGAATTTTTAGCACAGAAGAAAATTTCTTATTAAAGTTATTCAGAAAAGATTTTCGGAGTTTTTCTTTTACTTGAAATACTATGGCCTCACTATCTCCTAATTCAAATTTATCACGTACGTTCTTCGCGAGAAACTCATTTCTATTTTCTATTGAAACTTCACGATTATTTTTTATTACATCGTACAATTGTTTGTATGTAATAGGTATTTCCATTTTTTTAACAGTAACGATTGACAATACTCCGAGGCCAGAGTTTAACTACTAGTGATTTGAGAAATCCGCATTCACTTTATTTTTGTTACTTATGTGCGTATGTGCCAGGACTCGGACGAGGGCTGATCCACCTAAATAAGTGTGTAACGTACATGCATTCATCATAACTAGACGATCGGCCCCAAGCCGAGTCCTGGCACATACGCACAACATAAAAAAAACATTAAAATGGAGTTCAATATTCATTATTATACTTACGTAAACTGTAGTTTTATTAAATAAACATTGGACTGATTGAATATCATTTACAATTTTTGGACTACATCAAAATTAAAGCACGGTGAAATTTCCAGTAACTATTTGTTAGATGGAACACTAAATTATCTGAAGTGGTATATGTCCCTTATTAAAATTTTTTCAAATTTCAGATATTTTATTTAAGAATTTGATACATAAGTGACGTAAAGCTTATTTATTAACAATATTGACTCAGACTCAATTTAACATACAGACAGAAAGTTTTTTTAGCCACCCAACAAGAATATAAGTGCTTCTAAGTCAATAATTAGCTGATGCATTTGAATTTTGTATATATACGTTAAAAATGTTTTAAGATGTATTCTGTGACGTGTGACTGTGATCGTTACGTAACTGTAGCCTTTTTAGACGTTGATGAATTATTCAAGACGAAAAACGTTATTATTCGAATTACAAAAATTTAAAAGTAAAATCTGCAAAAATGATAAACCAAATTAAAATTCACAAGTCAAATCAAGAAACTTATTACATCTTCTAACAAAGCAACTTTGCGCTTGTCTTGGAATCCGTAGATATAAACACGTTTCTTTAATGTTAGGGATTTGAAACTAAAATATAGCGGGAGATAGAGCCCGTTAGTAGTTTCTAAAAAATACCATTTTTAATAATGCAGTCTCTTAAAAAATTTTCGAAATAAAAACTCTCTCAAACATATAATTTACAGCAAATTTCATATGCATAAATTAAAGCCCCAGAAATGGAACTCTTTGATGTATTTAACTTTTATGTAAAATAGTCTAAAATTAGAGACTTCCTGAAATATTTCTATTAATAAAAAATTAGTTGTGATACTTTACATGTTATACACACTAAATTATTGAAGTAGTAATATAGAATTAACTACAATATATGTATATTTTAAATAAAAACCGTACGATGATTAAAAAATTTTTTTAACATAGAATCCTTACACTTAATAGGTTCTAAAAGAAGATTATAATATAGACGCTGGATAAAACGCTAATTTGAAACAATTTAAATATAAACAAGGAAGTATTTTAAAAGAAACATTTTATTCAAATACATAAATATTTAGGGAAACAACTTTATCACTATTAAATCTTTAACTATAACAAAAAAAAAATTTCCTGAAATGGAGAGCTTCCCAATAGTAGCCTTATACGAGTAGGATTGCTGAATCTCGTGAATCTGACGTTAGATTCGTAATCAGAGACCCAAAAAAACATGGAAATGTCACCCAACATGGAAATTTTTTACCACGAGATGAACATCACCTGTCAGCGAAGTCACACAGAGGTGCTGCTGTCGAATATTGCGAATTCGACGTCAGATTTGTAATCAGCCACCCAAAAAACCATGGAAATGACGCCCAATATGGAAATTTTCTACCACGAAGTGAACATCACCTGTCACCGTGGTCTTACAGAGGTGCTGCTGTCAAATATTGCGAATCTGACGTCATGTTTATAATCAGCCACCCAAAAAACCATGGAAATGACATCAAACATGAAAATTTTTTACCACGAGATGAACATCACATGTCAGCGTAGTCTCAGCGGTGCTGCTGTCAAATATTGCGAATCTGACGTCAGATTTGTAATCAACGTCCCAAAAAACCATGAAAATGATACTAATCATTACATATTTTGTTCATTACTTCCAAATAATTAGAAAGGAGTCTGGGAAACTGGCAGTCGGTGGGACAATAAAGAGCTTGCTCGCCGTACCCGCCGCGCCAGTGGGTGAGAGTATTATTGCAATCAGAAAACTGATTGTTAAGAATACGTTGTGTAAGCGAGTGATAAGCGGTAAAGTAGGAAAATTAGTGGAGGGACCGAGTGCGAAGATAGATTGGAATAAGCTTATAGGGGTGAAAAAAATCGGTTTCAAAGATGAGAGTTGTGAGTCGGAGTCGGATTCCGAGTGCTGAAATACATGATTTAAGCGAAGTGTTCAGCAAAGTGGACAGAGATACGAAACGTAAATGAATTGGGCCTATTTGCGAAGCGGAGTGTGAGGAGAAGATTGAGAGTTGGTCAAATGCGTTAAATGTGGGGGTTAATAAATGGCTTACGCCGTTCGAGAACGATAAAGTAAGTCCGGGAAAGAACGAGCTGTTGAGTAAAGGGATGAGTGAGAAAGATGAGAAGCATAAGGGGGAAGGGCAGGAGCATGATCAGTCGGACTTATGCTTAGGAACGGGTGCGATAGAACCACAAGATAGAGCGTCGACAGCGATCCGAACTGTGGACAAAATGTTGATGGTGAGCGTGAACAAACGTTTAGAGAGGTAGAAAAAGATGGACCCAAACGTACTCCTCCACGGTCTTGATTTGCTGTCGCCGCCCGAAAAAGCGAAAGCTAGTAGTGACAAGGGAAGGGGAGACCCGGGGCTGAGTAAGACCGTCGATCTGCATATGGGATTAAGTAAAGAGAACATAGCCGGAGCGAGTGAGGACAATAGGAATTACATAAGAATTACCCTCGGGGGACAAATGTACAAGGCCTTGGATCCGGGTGCCACGACATCATTGATTGGACAGAACGTGGCAAAATGATTCCAACAACGCCTTTTGTCGAATAACTCCGCGATGAAAAATGTGAACGGAGGAGTGACGAGTGTATTAGGGGTGCTAAAGACGAGCGTGGACACGGGACCACAGGGCGAGATACTCTACTTGAAGGCCGTGCCCAATATAGACCAAGACGTCTTATTGAGCATGGACTTTTGCTAGTTGTTCGATGTCGAGGTGCAATATGCGAAGTAATTGTGGCGAGCGAGCGGAGCTAAGTGGGCCTCGTTTGCAGGAGGTGATGCTGAGCCAGAGCGGATAATTTATATAGGGTAACCGATTCCACATCTATTCGCCTCTGGTTGAGACGGATGTCGCCAAAAATTAATGAGGTAGCTATCAAGGAAATTGAACGTCTATTTCAGGAGGGCATAATAGAGAAATCGTCAAGCTGTTATAGTCGCGCGTTAGTGATGATTAGAAAGTCGGACGGGACTTATCGTTTTTGCATCGATTTTTGCGATTCGAACAAAGTGACGAAGCGGCACGCGTATCCATTGCCGAGCATGGACGCGATACTTGATCGTTTGAGAAACGCGAGATTTTTGTCTAAAATCGATTTGAAACAAGCGTATTTTCAAATACCGATGGAAGCTGCAAGCCAGAAGTACACAGCCTTCTCGATGCCGGGATCTAGGCTGTAGCACTTGTGCGTATGCCGTGCGGACTTACGAATGCGCCGATGACCTTTGAGACTTATTGTCGCGTTATTCGGTCCGGACTTGCAGCCGATGATGTTTAGCTATCTCGACGATATTATTATAGCGACGGATGACTTTAACGAGCACCTATATTATTTAGAGTTAGTTGGGCGTCGTGTGAGTGAAGCCGGGCTAGCGGTTAAGCGAGAAAAGACCGAGTTTTGTATGTCGCAATTGACTTATCTTGGATTAATCCTTTATAAGGAAGGCTTGAGGCCGGATCCCGAGAAGGTTGCGTTGGTTTTATGCTATCCGCCGCCCAAGGACCTAAGGCAATTGCGCCGCTTCTTTGGGATGATAGGTTGGTATAGCCAATGTATGGACAAGGATTCGGAACGTAAGATCCCTTTCGAGAAGTTATTACGTAAGAAGCAAATGTGGGAGTGGGGAAGGTAGCAACAGGAAGCGTTTGAGGCGTTGAAGCGAGCGTTGACGGAGGTTCTAGCGCGGTCGGATTTTAGTAAGCTGTTTAGTGTACAGACTAATGCGAGTAATTATGCGATAGGAGCCGTATTAGCACAGGAGAGTGAGGATGGCAAGCATCCGATCGTGTATACGAGTTGTGTACTGTCGCCCGCGGAGAAGAATTATAGCGTTACCGAGAAAGAGTGCTTGGCTGTGATCTGGGCGTTGAAGAAACTGCGTCCCTACGTTGAAGGGTACCGCTTTACGGTGATTACCGATCATAGTGCGTTAAAGTGGATTAAAGAGTTACGAGAGCCGGCCGGTAGATTAGCGAAGTGGGCCTTAGAAGTGTCTCAATGGGACTTTGAAATCGTCCATCGTAAGGGTGCCATAAATCACGTGCTGGACGCGCTTTCTCGATTGCCGGGCGAAGAGGTCGAAATCGCCGCGCTTGACGAGATCGCCGACGAGTGGTACATTAAAATGATAAATGACGTGACGGAAAACCCCATCAAGTACAAAGATTGGCGCGTGGAAGAGGAAAAACTGTACCGATATCGTGCCGATCCCTTACTGGATCCGATAGTGCAACACGGAGAGAAGTGGCGATTAGTCGTGCTGGAAGAATACAAAGAGCCAGTGATGACAGATGCGCACTGTACGCCGTCGAGTGCGCATCTAGGTATCAAAAAGACCTACGACCGCGTCGCGCGCGAGTATTATTGGCGGGGAATGTATTATGCCGTCAAGGGTTTCGTGAAAGCGAGCGAATTATGTCAGAAATTTGCGTGCTACAGGCGACGCCCCAAGGGCTTAGGGGAAAACGAGTAGTAGAAAAGCCGTGGGCCGTTGTCGCAGCCGATTCAATGGAATTTCCGCCGAGTAAAAGTGGATACAAATACTTGATAGTCTTCCAAGACTTGTTCACGCGATGGATCGAAATAAAGCCGCTGCGTAAGGTGAACGGAAAAAGCGTAGCACGAGCGTTAGAGGAGCTCATTCTTTTTTGATCGGAGACAACGGTTTATTTCCTATCTGATAACGGCCGCGAGTTCGATAACAAGTTAATCACCGTGACCCTAAGCGAGTACGGGGTGAAACACGTTTATACGCCACCGTATCATGCTCAGGCTGACCCAGTGGAGAGAACGAACCGAACGATTAAAAAAATGATTGCGATGTTCGTCGGCGCCGATCACCGGAATTGGGACTTGCATGTGCATGAGTTTCGCCACGCAAGTGACCCTCAAGGTCTCGCCAGCATTCCTAAATTACGTCTGACATCTAAAGCCGGTCAAGAGTCTGCGTCACGAAGTAGAGAGTAAGGAGCCGTTGGAAAAAATCTTGCCGGAAGCGTGGGGTGTTGGATGAAAAAATTAGACGCGTTGAGAGACTTGGTCGCGAAACACATTCACGAGGCGAGCGTGAAACAGGGAAAATATTATAACAAAAGCAGGACAGAAATGCGCTTTGGAGTAGAAACTCAGGTACTGCGCAGAACGCATTATCAGTCCGATGCAGCCAAAAAGCTCTCTGCGAAGCTTGCATCGACATTCGAAGGGCCGTACGAGACCGTAACAGTTAAGTCGCCGGTAGTCTACGTATTGAGAGAGGGGGACAAAGAGCGCACAGCACACTTCTCTGAAATCAAGCGCTATATGCCGCGGGAAAAAACGCGTTAGGGGCTGTGCTGAGTGAGAGCCACGTCGATCTGAGTTGTGTGTGAAAGTCTGTGCGTGTAAATGGTTTTTTTTTTGTTGTGCCGGAGGACGTTCCTTTTTTTTTGTTGTGCCGGAGGACGTTCTTCTATTTGGTTGTGCCGGATTTACTTTTTTTTGTGTCGGACGAACATTTTTTTGTTCTGCCGAAAAAGGGAGGGGATAATAATATGTCCAGACTATTTTTTTGTGCCGGAAAGATATATATGCCGGAAGAGAAACATAGGTAAGATCACGAGGCCGTTTCCGCCTCGTTGTCAGAGACGAGCTGGACCTGTGGGATTTTCCAGCCGGAGCCCACTCTGGTCAACGTAGCCTGCATCACGACGATTGCCGAAGCCGACCGGGAACCGGGAAGCAGCAAGGATTAACAGAAATGCCGGGCCGGACCGCCCGTGTAAGTATCCTTTTCCTATTCTTTCTTTTGCTGAGCCGATGTTGGAGTAGGTTAGAGCATTTGAGAAATGTCTGACCTAGAGGAGGGGAGTTGTGACGAAGTCAGTTTCTCTCTCCCCAGCTGGGAGCGTCAGAATCGTGCTCGGAGATTTTCGACGTTATTCGCTCGGGTTAATTGCGTCGTGTCTTCGGTCTTATCACATGCGAGAGCGAGAAGAAGCGTTATAGGGAGCGCCGGTGACCGTCAAGGAATGGAGCAGGAGCCAAGGAGAAGACAGCCATGAAGGAGCGGGATATTTTAATAAATTGAGCCGAGTAATAGCGTCGTGGGAATTGTATCGTGCGTGAATGTTTTCAAAAAGAAAATGCTGTACTGTAGTTATAAGTATAGACCGTAAGAGAAGGATTCCTCTATTACGAGCCGAGAATGTGTGCCAGTATGTGTCTGGGACGCGAAAGAGATGTGCATCGAAGACGAGACGTGCGAAATCAAATCGGGGTTCTCGAATCTGAGTGAAAGGCTGACGAGTCAGGTGGGAGTGGTAGAGGGAGAGAAGTAGGCGCGCCGGCGGGCCCGCGAGCGGGCAGTGCTTTTCGTTAGCTTTGAGCGCCGACATCTTGTTGCGTACTTTCGGCTAGCCTTTCCAGTACATTTTGCGGCATTACCGTCACCTACGTCATCATTGTGAGGATCCTTGTACCTGCGAGATCCTGAGACCAGCCGCCCTGCCCACTGCTGCCCAGCCGCCGCCTGTCAACGCGGAGCCTGCTGTTCCTACCAAGAGGGAGTTGAGGTTGCCTGGTCCAGCGGAGGACGAAGAGACTGGTTGTCGTCGCCCGGCGAAGCTCACCCGGCGAAGGACGTGGTCCGGAACGAGATCGGACATCCCAGAGGTCAAGCAGGTACCGTGGGCCGTCTTCGGGTAGTACGTCTGTGTGGGTGTGAATGTGTGGCAGAGCGAGGAGGAGACAACTCGTGGCGTGTGCGTGTGTAAGCGAGAGAGAAGAGCGCGGCAAAGGGGGCACGCGGGCGTGGGGTCAGTGTCAAGAGCGGCCTGTCGAGTGCGAGCGAGAGAGAGAAAAAGATCGAGAGAGTGTGTGCGCCGCGGGTGTATAGTTCCGGGCCGAACCGGCGTGTAATTTTGTCGTGGTGTGAAAGACAATAAACGGAGGTAAAATCTAATTTCCCTTGTGTTGTATTTCTTTCGTGCGTGTCGGCTGTTTCCCACCAGAAATGACCCGTTCCCGACAGGTCACCTGCGACGCCCCCCCCCCCCCTCCATCATATTTATTTAAGAAGCGGTATAGCCAGGTAAGGAGTTCCAACGGACCAGGCTATCGGGACGACCTGCTGTTGCGCTGACCGCGCCAGCAGGCTGAAAATCGGCTTTGTCACATCTCTTCATATCAATTAAAAAGTACTAAGATAATTGATAGAAAGTTTGAACTTTCGCGATGAATTTGGCTGCAAGGACGGTCAAGGACGGTGTGGTTTATAGAATGACATCGCATTTATTGCCTGACAAGTGTTTCAAAAGTATTTAACCTATTTGAGTAATAAAATATAGAAACTATTTTAAAATATTCTACAGAGTAAAAGGTACTTTTTAACAAAAAAATAAATCCTTACAAAAAGGCATTTCTTAGGTAAAATACATGTATTTTGACTGAAACCTAAATTATTGTAAAAGTGAAAAAAACTGCAAATTTTTTAAGTTGTTACCAAAGGGCTAGAAGTATACTTTATACATTAGCACTAAGCTATCCTGCTATCTTCCGCGATGATTGGCCGTTCATTTCCTTAATTGGGAAATTTTTTAAAACTTTTTAACTGAATCCTAGCTTATTAAAAAAGGGCAAAAAAACTTTAATTATCTAACTTGGACGCGAATTTCTAGGATGACTTATTCTCTGTTGATTCAAGGGTGTGTTGCCAATTCTTTGAAAAGTTAGCAGTGCATGCGAATACCTTGTTAATTCTGTAACTGCAAATTTTAGATAAGAACTGCAAAAAAAAGCAAAGAAACTGCTAATTCATGTAGTGGTTAGATTGAAAAATTCGAATGTTGCCATGCCAACTTCATAGACGTACGACGAACGGCCACACGCCGCTGTCGAAGACAGACTCATACGCACACACATGCTCTCGACTCGATAACCTTAGTCTCGCGAACCTGCACGCGTCTCCCCGATGGCTGCGCTCGTCTTTCGCTTTTACTCTCTCTCTCTCTCTCTCTCTCTCTCTCTCTCTCTCTCGATCTTCACGTCTACCCTCTCACTCATCACCATACTCAGTCATTTTTATCGCGCTGTCTGACCCCACAAACGAACGAAAAATTTCCTCTTTTACTTTCGCTCGCACTATGCCCCTTCCCTAGCGCGGACTCTCAACGAATAACATATCAAAACATGCTCTCGCAAACCCTCTTATTTTATTACAATTTAAAGTTCTCAAAGCCCTATAAACACAAAAAAATGATTTATACGCTTGTTTCTCTTTACGGTCAACCCTAAAAAATCTTACTAACTCTGACTAACGCAACACTCTTACGATTTTCTACTTTTACAAATTAATTTTCGTTAACTGAAACAAAAAAAAATCAACTAAAAAGCAACTTAAAATACGTACACTACTTAATGCGGCCTCTTAAATTTACGAATGCAATTTTGTAAGTCAGTATATTAACTTTATTGGCCAAAAGTGTCGAGCGAAACGAAATAACAATCACAAAAAAAAAAAAACATGTATGCACTTTTATATCCTGCCAGACTCGACATTGTAGGTATTATCCTCCTTCCGCTCGGCGTCACTGCATAGGTCACGCAAGATTCTGCGAAATTCTCGTATCCCAACCACGGTAGCAGGGACAGCAGTGGTATGCAACTGCCGAGCACAAACTCGAACGCAACCATCTAGGCTTCTCAGCAACAAAAAAAAAAACACAAACACACGGCTCCCGGTTGTTCTGCGAACACCACCCCACGTCAAGCGCCACTTTGTGCCGAGGCATTTTCTAGCCCTCGAGCGCAAATCGTGCCAACGCAGGGTCCGTCTCGAATACCTCGTACTAAAGCCACACGTACGTACATATGCAAAAACGACGATGATTTGATGCCTCTACGACATACACAACGTTCCCGGCGACGACGACGACGCGACGCTGATGATACCGACAACGATAACGATGACTCCTGGATGGTACTCTTCTGCTGCGACGATGACTTACCTAGATCAGTCTATCGGCCGTAGGTAGCTCGTCAGGATCGAGCCGCTCCCGCAAGCGCGAACCAACTGGAACACAATATAGTCTCCTACACACTAATTTTTCACTCTGACGCAGTAGCTACTCATCAATGTATAAAAAAAAATGACACAAATCTCTGTCCCTACCTCTTGCGTTTTATAGCTTCGACAACGCAAACTCCTGCTCGCTCAACATATACCCGATTGGACTATAGCAATAAAGGAAACAACAAACAATGGCGAAATGCACTTTCTCTCTCTTTCTCGATGTTCTCCTCCGCAGCCTCCCATGTAAAAATCTGTATGTGTGAGAAATTTGATTGTATTTCATTGTACAAATATGTAAAGACGCAAGTCTCTGTAAAGTCCCGTAATTGGTTAAAACAGTAAGTAAAATAAATAATAAATAGTACAATCAAGTAGTCGCATAGTGAAGATTGAGGGCATTTTGGAGATACATTAATGAATAATGTGATTGAAATTTGTGGTTTCTACTAATTAAAACAACAAATTTCTTTTTTTAAGGTTATGTCAAATGCTATTGTACTAGATACTTCGTGTATATAGTAAACTATGTTTAAGAAACGAAAGTTATAGAGGTCAAAAAATTATTTTTATGATTTTTCGGGGTTTTTTTTTTTTTTTAATAATTTGGAGGTTAGAATTTATCGGCTTATATTTCCTAATATTTTTGCTATATTCTATATTATTTGAACTTTAAGCTCTAATAAAAAAATTTCGATTGTCTTTTTTTTTCCTCAAAATATTAGGTTTCTGATAATTTAAAGTTCAAAATCTTTCATATTAAGGTTATGTTATGGCATGTTGAGTAATAATTTGGTGATAATAGTAATGTATGTTCAAACAACAATAGTTGTATAGATAATTACACCATTTTATACATTTTTGGCTCAGAATGTATGATTTTTGTGTTTTTCCACTGATTTAGAGGTAAGGATGTAGCGATTTAGCGTCTTCTATAAATTTCTACTATTGCGTTTCATCTCAGCTTAAAACTCTAATAAAAATTCTGTATTCACTTTTTTTTTTCTGAAGATATTAGGTTTTTGACAGTCAAAAGTTCATAATCTTTCATTTTGACATTATATTAGGGCATGTTAAGTAAAAATTTAGGAATAATAATAATATATGTTCAAATAACAATGGTTGTCACAGTAATTACGTAATTTTTACAAATTTTCGGCTCAAAATGTATTTTTTGTGTATTTTTTCATTGGTTTAGAGGTAACGATTTAACGATTTCGTTTACTCTATAGTTTTCCTCTATTGTCCATCATCACAGCTTAAAGGTCCAAAAAGAATTTTTGGATTATCTTTCTTCCTTTTAAAGATAATAGGTTTTTGACCCTTGAAACCCGAAGCCATCCACTGCTATGATATAATAGTCTGAAATTCTTTTTTAACCTTTGTGTATAAAAATCTTACTATAAATTTTTTTCATTAATATTTGGTTAGTCCGCAGTCTTTTTTCAAATTATAACAGGGTTCTGTTAACATTTTTATACCATATCATAAAAAACGTGGTGTTGATATTAGGAAATGATAGAAATGTACTCAACGTTATGAAAATAGTTTCTCCTTCTTACAACAGAATAACAACATAATAATGACACTATATTTTACGAATTAAGAGTTAATCGACGCTGTTCACTTATAATTTGACGATAACTATGATTCAGTATAAATATGTAGATCAGTTCAAGTTTTAAAAATGTTTTTTTTTTATCAGCACAAGAAAATATGGTAAAGTACGGTATATTTATTCAATTTAATGGTTACTTTGAGGTTATGTTGATAAATTTCATGAGTAGCAGAGTTATTAGTCTTAAACTTTGTTACAATGTTTGTTAACTAAGATTATGTAATTGTTTACTAACATAAATCCTGTTAATCCTGTTCATATGAGAAGTTGTATTTCTTTATTACTTGTTCTACAAAAACTTAAAGTATTTACAGGTTTTTCAGTAAAAAAAAAGTTTTCAATTTTTTCTCTATAGTTTTCTAATATTCTACATACAATTATCTTCAATTAAAAAAAAATCCAAATATCTCATTTCCTTCGAATATTATTGATTTAAAAAAACAAATATATACGCATTTTCTAGTCCGTTATCCCGGCGCATTGAGCACGGCTCTCGACATTGAGTAAAATAACTTTTTTATGCAGCATTTCGAAGAATTCAGCTGTTTTTGAGAGGATTTTAAAGTGTGGAAGTGTAGAGAGCTGTAGAGGGTTATTCAAAAATAGAAATAGTTTGAAATTTAAAATAACAGGAAACATGAACAAATGTAACCTTATTTTCTAGAGGGGGCACTGTGGGAGTCAGTGAGAGTTTTCCGGGGGGAGGGGGGGGAGGAGTAGTAAAAAGGTGTGTAGAAAACTGTTAGTAGGATTAACACCGGTGTTGTTTGGTTACAATCACAAAGAAAAGAAGCCGGGGCCAAAGGGCTGTGGCGGGATCATGGTGGGTAGTAAAAAGGAGGTGTAGACAACTTCCCCAAAATGACTATATATCAACTAGTGGGGCTTCACCCCCCGCGTGCTCCGCGCGCCGACCACTCGTGAACAGATTATGATTCTGACTTCAGTATCTTGTAATAAACTTGATTATAAAAAATCCATGTTTCTTAGTGTTGGTTCAACTTTTTAATGTCTATTTAAATTTTTATATTTATATTATTGTATGATAATTTTTTATTAAATTAATTTTCTACACAATTAAGTATTCTCAATATATAAACGCAAAGGTGTCTGGTCTGCAGGGCTCTCAATAGTGGCCACCAATTAAGCGCGCTAATTCAAACGGCTATATGCGCAAAACCGCAACAACCCAGTAAAATAAAACCTATCTTTTCAACTCAGTAACCCGGAGGGCAATAATTTAATAATATAACAATTAAATAACTGTAACAAAAATAACAAGATAACCTAAATCCCAAGCTTTTTAACCCAGTAACTCGGGGGACAGCAGGTTAATAATACAATAATTAAATTAATTATTCTAAAAATAACAAGATGAGCAACATCCCAAGCTTTTTAACCCAGTAACCCGGGAAACAGCCACTTAATAATAGAATAATTAAATGAATTTTTATAATAATAACATCACAACGTAAATCCCAAGCTTTTTAACCTAGCAACCCAGGGGACAGTCAGTTCATAATATAATATTTCGATTTGTATTATTTATTCCATGTATACCTATATCTATGCTTTTACATATTTACCTTTCTTTCCTAATCCAAACTACCTATCCAACTTATCCCTTCTTATCTAAACTCCTCTGGTTCTTCGCCCCGAGTATGCGATTATTTTGTGCGGGCCCCCAGTGCGAAGTTCTCCTTAGACGACTCGGCCATTCATCTTATTGGGTACTATTTACAAGGTGCAGCGATCATCTCAAACAAACTACATAAGGTATCAGGTTAATGGAAGGATCTCTTCCATTAACGATCTACCTTACCGTATCAACTGTTAAAGTCGATAGTGACTTTCCCGACGAGCTGGCCAGGTCTGCGCTTTCCCTGGAAGGAAGCCCCTGGAGGTCCAGACATCGTTCGGAAAAATCTACTTATCGTCTTTCAAATTGGATGAGTGGTTTTTCGGTATCCTAGGTACTCCTCTCATCGAAAAAGCATGAGAAAAAGATCTCGATATTTTCGACGGGATTCGAACCCCTCGGAATTTTTTAGACTAAGAACCTAGCACGCTACCCGTTAAACCATCGCAGCTCATAAGTAAATAATACAGTAATTAGATAAATTATTATAAAAATAACCCAATAACCTAAATCCCAAGCTTTTTAACCCAGTTACCCGGGTTAAAAATATATTAATTAAATTTGAAAGGGAAGGACTTGAGTAACGTTGTTATTTATATATATTGAATATAAAAAAAAAAAAAAAATTCATATATATTGTTCAAGTAACATACTATTAACACATTGTCGCCCTGGTAACTACTTTTAAAAGCTTTGAATTCAAGTTATGGTGTTGTTTTTATGATGATGTATCAATTATTATATTATCAACTTTCTGTCCCCCGGGTTACTGGGTTTAAAAGCTTAGGATTTAATTTATGCCGTTATTTAATCAATAATTTATTCAATTATTATATTATCTGGCTGTCCCACGTATGACCGGGTTAAACAGCTTGGAATTAAAGTTATGGTGTGATTTTTATAATAATTTAATGCATTATTATATTATTAACTTGCAGTCCCCCGGGTCACTGAGGTAAAAAGCTTGGGATTTAGGTTGTAATGTTATTTAAGCATTAATTTGTTTGAATATTATATTATCAACTCACTGTCCCTTAAGTGACTGGGTTAAAAAGCGTAAGATTTATGTTGTAGTGTTTTTTTTGTAATAATTTATTTAATTATTATATTATTACCTCACTATCCCCCGTATTACTGAGTTAAAATGCTTAGGATTTAAGTGATGTTTTTATTCAAGCATCAATTTATTTGAATATTATATTATTAACTATCTGTTCCCCGGCGTACTGGGTTAAAGGCTTCGGATTTAGGTTCTGTTGTCATTTTAATAATTATTTATTTAGTTATTACATTATTTATTGGCTGTCCCACGGTTTCCTGGGTGTAAAAGCTTAGGATCTAGGTTATGTCCTTCTTCAATCAATAATGTATTTAATTATATTAATTACTGGCTGTCCCCCGGGTTACATGGTTAAAAAGCCTGGGATTTAGAATTCTGGATTTTTGCAGTCTTGCCCATATAGCCGTTTGAATTTTGCGTGTTCAATCGGTGGCTATTTTTGAGTGCCCCGGTGGTATGTGTATCACTTTTTAGCAAACCAAAATTAAAATTAAAAGCATAAAAAATGTGATGACATGATGGTTAAACTAATAATCTTACAGCTCCGGTTCGTGTCCTATTGCCGGCAATTTTTTTTTTTTTTAATTAATCACTGTAGACGATTTCGATGAATTTAAATATAAATCAAACATTCAAAGACATTTCTTTTTTCTTTAATTCACTTAATCAATGTGAATTCAAGATGGAGTCAACATTGAATCAACATTAAATTACCGATTCATAGTTGATTTAACGTTCATTCAACTCTAAAAGCAACGTAGCTTCAGAGCTTATTCAACGTTAAGATTTTGGATAGGTTTCTCTGTTGTGCAATCACATGTCCGTATTGGCTAATGATGCTTGTATACCATTTGTAGAGTTGATGCTACCAGCAATATGTTCAAATAGGCTTTAGCATTTGGTGCCGTATTAAGCGAGGGGCCCTTGAGAGGTGTATATACATATAATGAAACAAATTTTGTACTTAATTTCAGAAATTTGAAACTGCTTCAAAAAACTGTAAATTATTTATTGAAAAGAAAATAAGAGTTCGATATTATCATCTGCGTATGTGCAGATGAGAAAAGGTTACTTTCTTCTTAATTTACTCAAAATATTAGTCGTCAATATACCATTTTTATGGTTCCCATAGAATCAGCGAAAAAAAGCTGTAAGTTCGTCTTTGACTCATAAAATTCAGCAGTTCATTTTAGCGCATGAATAATTTCAATGTCTAGTTTTATAAGACAAAGTGTTAAAATTAACATTTTTCAAACTCGATTTTCTCGAAAATACAGTTGTCAACTATGCTATTTCTTTTTTGATGCATCATCTAGGATTATTAAATAACAATATCGCCAATTTCTAGACTAGCTCAGCAGGTAGATCAAAAACGCCGAAGCCACCTTAAATAAACATACTTCTTATCAAAATATGTCAGAATTATATCAACTATTAAGATACATAAGGTTATACAAATATTATAACAATGCATCAGATCTTTATACCAAGAAGATTAGGCTTTTTTTTACTTATTAACATAACATTAAGCTCCGGTTTAGGTAGATACACACGATTTTTGCTTGGAAAAGGATTAAGAGTGGAGGGAGGGCTAAAGTGAGTATTTCCTTGAAGTTAGCAAGTGTGGTAATGTTTCTATTTTGCAAAATTAAACATTAAATTTTGGAGTGCAACATTGCGTGAGGAAGCCTATTATAATATATTTTTTGGTGGATGTCTGTACACCGAAAACACTGCTAAGAGCATCAATTGCCGACAGTAGGCTGATAATCTAAAGATCTAGATATTTTAGATCAAATGTTAGTGTAAGATAGATAGAATGACAATTACATCTAATGCCGCTTGAGCTTTATATGTATTTAATCTGCAATTATTAGTAAGCAGTGAGCTCTTGTACTGTCAGTACCAGAATGTTCTGAAAATGTTCCAGGAAAACTATACCACAAAATTAAGCTTGTCAAGACAAATTAAAAAGCTCCTTACCAGGTTTCGGTCCAATGCGTGGTTTTCGAGATATTGTCAATAAAAAATCAAGAAATTTCTGCATCACATAATAGGCTACGAAAGTTTTTTAAGTATTTTCTTACAGTGATTATACAGATTTTCAGTTAACAATATCTCAAAAACTACGCATCGGATCGAAATTTAGTAAAAAGCTTTTTTGTTTATCTTGACAAGCTTAATCTCGTGGTATAGTTTTCCTGGAATATTTTCGGAACACCCGGTATAGGATTTGTTTATTCTGTTTAACTCAAGCAAGCGAGCTAAGCTCGCGAGAGAGCCATTGCATGCTGCACTATATTCTATTTTAGCTCTGATTTACTATCCAGCCGCACATATTTTGACTTCGATAAGAGTTGTTAAAAGTGGGAGAGGTTGTTTGGGGATCCCGTTGAAGTCTTGCAGTGAGAAAATATCTGTATTTCACAGAACAAATATATATGTGTTTGAACGCAGCGTTGTGAAGGTAGCAGTGCTCTCGACTGCGGCACCCAGAAGCGCGCGAAATTCCAAACGGCTATATGGGCCAAACCGCAAAAACTTAGTAACCAAAATCCCAAGCTATTTAACCCAGTAACCCGGGGGACAGCGAGTTGATAATATAACAGTTTAATAAATTATTGATTAAATGACAACATATCCTAAATCTCAGGCTATTTAACCCGCTAGCCTGGGGGACAGGGAGTTTTATAATATAGTTCAATGAATTATTGATTTAATAAGTACATAACCTAAATCCCAAGCTATTTAACCCAGTAACCCGGGGGATAGCGAGTTAATAATATATTAGTCAAATGACTTATTGATTAAATAACAACATAACCTAAATTCCAAGCTATTTAACCCAGTAACCCGGGGTACAGCAAGTTAATAATATAATAGTTCAATAAATAATTGTGAAATAACAACATAACTTAAATTCCAAGCTCTTAACCCAGTAGCCCGGGGGACAGCAAGTTTAATAATATATTAATTATATAAATTATTAATTGAATAATGAAATAACCTAAATCCCAATAAATTATCCCAGTAACCCGGGGGACAGCAAGTTAATAATATAATAGTTGAATAAATTATTGATTAAATAACTACATAACCTAAATCCCAAGTTATGTAACCCACTAACCCGGAGGACAGCGATTCAATAATATATTAATCAAATGACTTATTGATTAAATAACAACATTACCTAAATCGCAAGCTATTTAACTCAGTAACCCGGGGGACAGCGAGTTATAAATACATAAATAGGATGTAGTCGATGTTGCTATTTATATATTCTGTTCAAGTAAAATACTATTAACTTGCTATCCCCCGCTTAACTGGGTTAAGAAACTTGTCATTCAGGTTATGTTTTTAATAAATCAATAATTTATTGGACTATTATATTATTCACTCGCTGTCCCCCGGATTACTGGGTTAAATAGCCTGGGATTTAGGTTATGTAGTTATGTAATTAATAATTCATTGGACTATTATATTATTAACTCGCTGTCCCCCGGATTACTGAGTTGAATAGCCTGGAATTTAGGTTATGTAGTTATGTAATTAATAATTTATTGAACTACTATATTATTAACTCGCTGTCCCCCGGGTTACTGGGTTAAGTAGCTTGGGATTTAGGTTATGTAGTTATTTAATCAATAATTTATTGACTTATTATATTATTAACTCGCTGTCCCCCGAATTGCTGGGTTAAATAGCTTGGCATTTAGGTTATGTAGTTATTGAATTAATTATTTATTGACTCAATTTATTATTAACTCGCTGTCCCCCGGGTTACTAGGTTAAATAGCTTGGGATTTTGGTTACTGAGTTTTTGTCGTTTTGGCCATATAGCCGTTTTGAATTTCGCGCGCTTCTGGGTGCCGCAGTCGAGAGCACTGAAAGGTAGTCCTAATGTGCCATATTTTTATGGATGTTTGCACGTTATAAACGCAGCTAGTCGTAGAGATGGCTGACATTAAGCTAGTTATCTAAGAATCTAGATATTTTAGATGGCATATAAATGCAAGATAAATAGCATGACATTTACACATGTTATACTGTTTGAATTTTATGTGTATATGATGTCGGCTATTCTGCTGTCATCACTATTGAGTTGGTTATTTCTAACTACGCAAAAGAGCAAGCAAAGCTCTCGAGAGAGCTATTAGTTTCGGTACTAACCCCCCCTAAATAATGTAATTTTCTTTTCTTTTTACCGTAAAAGTTTAACCCAAAAAATTTGGGTTGGCTCGACTGAGTTCCCCCCGCTCCTCCCCACTCCCCCCAAACATATTTTTTGTTTCTTTGTGAGTTTTGACTACACAATTAGTTTCTTAGATATAAACTATTCAGCCACACTTTCTATATGTTTTAGGTTTGAGAGTTTTAAGTGAAGTATAAAATTTAAGTCCTTTTTAACGTCATTAAAAAAAGTAACTATATAATCACATATAATTTAAATAAATATCTTCCTATATTATAAAGTTTTATGGTTTCAAGGTGAGTGGTAGCATAAAAATTGTTTCAATTCATCCCCTACTCCACGCATCCGCTCCTTATCATCTCTATTTTATTTTCTAATACAATTTTTGTAGGATTGAATTTGACAATAATAATGAAGAAAAAACCATCATGTTTTGAAGAAGGCGGAGAGCAAATATTTTCTCGAACACCATAGAACTATAGGATATATTCAATTGAGTCTTTTTTATACTTAATTGAATGAGGAATCAGCTCCTGTAAAAATAAGTTATTAAAATTCAAGTATAGAATGCAATGAAAATAACACGTGTAATTATTATGTTGAAATTAATTATCGTTTTTATTTTTATTACACCATTTCCGATTGTCTTTTCAAGAGTTCTGCTCTTAAGTAACCTTTACCGCAGTTTTGACAAATTTGTTGAAGTTACACTTCTATAGGCGCGTTATGCAAAGGGTAAATCAATAATTTCTCTCTCTCTCTCTCTCTCTCTCTCTCTCTCTCTCTCTCTCTCTCTCTCTCTCTCTCTCTCTCTCTCTCTCTCTCTCTCTCTCTCTCTAAAATGTGTAATGGACATAAATTTGATAAATTTGCAAATGTGTGACAGAAGTAAATTTGAATTCCAATTGTCTCTCTCACTTAAATTTGTAACAAAAGTAAATTTGAATTCTTCAAGAAAAAAAAAGAAAAAAAGCTGAGCACCGCATCCATCTAGCCGCAAAGAATCTCTTTTAGGGTTTTACTTTCACTGCCTCTTATATGGTGGTTCATTACTTATTTTTGATTAAAATTTTTATTTACTGCTTATTATATAATTTTTTTTTACATATCTGATTTTTTATATACTTTAGTAATTGATTATTTATTTAATTAAATAATTTTTTTTTAAACTTTAAAAGCAAAGTTTTATATTATTTGCAGGCATTGGAAAAAGAGAGAGCCATACCCTTTTCCTTATTATTAGTTCTTTTATACGAGGTTCTATGGATAAATTATTTAATTTTTATTGCGACTTATTCTTTCAAATAAGCAACATTAGTGGATCGAGTACCGCTCGCGTCTCACCGTTCGTCTAGAGGTTCTGACACATTACTTATATAGTCAATGTATAGTGTATTATGTACACCGTGTTTGTGTGTACGTATGTATAAACGTAAAAATGGCTGTATAACTGTGTGTGAGTACGCGCGCATGTGTATGTAATACCAAGTAAACAAATACCAGGAAATTTTTGCTCGGCAGATCAATGCTGACGCCCAATTTTTTTTTGGCGAGTTGTTATTATGACTTACTTCAAACTATTTGAAAATATACGATATCAAAAATAAAAATTCTCATGGGTTTTCTAAAGGATAAAAAAATCATCATAGATCACAAACATGGAGGTGTTGGTTGATGTAAATACATAACCTCAATTTTCAATGTTTTAGGTGTATATGTATAGAATTGAAATAGAAAAATTTTGGAAAAAATTATAGCATGTTTGAAAAATCATAACAAGTATGCAGAAATAATTATTTTCAGTTTTGTGCACACATAACCTTAAAATTTAAAAAAATACGAAATATCTTAAACAAAAAGCTAAATAGGCTAAGAAATCTTAGGCGACATTACGCTATAACCTAAATGTTCATAATTTCCAGAATATCTTGGTAAAAAAGTGGTGAAAAGTGGTAAAAAATTTTGAAAACAATAACAACACATTTATGGGTGCAAATGCTTACAAAATTTTCAAAAATGATTTTATGACAGCACAACCTTTAAGAAACAGAAAATACGCTATATCTCGACGGGTAAGCGAGATTAATCGATAATAACAATTTTTACATTTCAATGCAGACTTGCATGCGTAATTTAGAGATAATTTTTTATATTGTTTAGAAATAAGATAACTTATAAACACTAAAGTATCTAAGTTGCTTTTGTTTTAGAATAAATTATTGCATCTCATATATATATTTTTTTTATTTATCATGCTATTTACGCACATAACTTACATATTCTATCTATAACTCACTCACTCTCGCTCTCTCTTTAAAAACATTTGTACACATTTAATTACCCTCGGAGTCCTCACTTTGCGTATGACACAGCCAATTTTTTTTCTTAGTAAATAAAGTAATTTTTTGTGCTAATCTACATGGTTACATATTTTATTAAAAATATGTTCATCTTCCTATTTATATGGTTAAATAGATATTCATAAAAAAAATTTGTTTTTCATTATTTTCTATGCTCTCTCATACATATATATATATATATATATATATCTTCCTATAATATATAGTTGTATGAACAAAAGTGAGCCCCAGCCCGCCCCCGCTCCCCATCACCTCCCCCTCAAATCACGTAGTTATTCGTTTATTTTTACGTTATTTTTAACCTAATATTTTTGGGTTAGCTCCCCCCGCTCCTACCTGCTTCTCCGCAGCTCCCCACAGCAGAAACTGATACTGACCGCGAAATCTCCCAAATGCTATGAAAGGAAATTAGGGCAGCTCAAAAAACGTTCCAACATTGCTCGTTGAGTCGAAATTGCAAACAGTATATCTCATGATGTAAATAATATAAGGTGTCTTTAAAAGCAGCTATTGAAAGAGCTAATGACAGGGCTGTCAAGTTTTTCGCAATATTGAATCAATTGTCACATCTAGATTATTTGATATTGATGTTTGCAATGTTAATAAATTCCCTTACATATTTTTTAAATATTTAATATGGAAAAAAGTAAGGCAGGATGATGATTGGTTGATATCCATATACTAGCACACCTTGTTTTATATATAATCATATATAAGGCATGACAATAAGTATAGACAGCTGATCAGAAGAACATGAGTAACTGTGTTCTTAGTCGTACGAAGTTCATAGTTATACTGAGTGATCTGACTCAGCACATGTTGCTGCTGATTGGTCGATAATCAGTTTGTTTCAAAATAATCTGGTTTATCTAAGATAGTAATCTTTACTAACAGAATAAATATCATGAGTAATATTGGAGTAATACAGAGTATACTATAAGGGGCATATGCACGAAAAACAATGGTTATGTTATAAATTGTTTGTTTGAATTTCATGTTGAAAAGTTATCAATCATGATCGGAGGTTGTAAAATGAGCTGAAAAATAATTCCTTAAAAGATAACATGATATATAAAGTCTTTACTCATTACGTGTATTTGTTTTCAGCACAGCATAAACGCTACTATAAGTCATCGGTAAATAAAGGTATTTACTTTCAGTAGAAAGACCAAAAAGGGCTTGTGATGCATTTCATTCATAATGTTTATATTAAGATTTTTAATAATAATAAAAAAAACATTGTTTTCTAACAAATACTATTTATACTAATTAAATTTTGTTAACAATTATTCAGTTATTTAAAAAAAATTGTTGTCTTAATACTAATACCGTTTAAAAAATGTGATTTGTCTGAAGTGAAATGTTATACTGTTTATATCTTTAATACATTATTTAATAAATTAAATTTACATTAACTATAAGTATTCAAAATAATTAAACAAGTGTACCTGTAAAAAAAAATTACTTTAATATAACAAATTTTAAGTGTGTGATAAATTTCTCAAATTTCATTTACACATTGTTACATTACATCGAGGAGAAAAATTTTGTTCATAATAACAAAATATTAGAATTCACGCAGTCAAAATATTCTAAACATTAGGAGTCATTTTAGCTGATAAAAATATCAAAAGCACTGGAAATTATGAAAGCTTTTCAAATAGAACGGTAACAACTGTATAAAATGAGTAATAGTGCTGAAAAAATGTAATGGGCATAAATGCATTGAATCGACGGAATTATTGTACGGATAAAAGTATAAAGATAATCTTATATTAATGTAATATAGATGTGATAACATTTATTAAAAACTCCGATTGTTTTTAGTATGTTAACTATAGCTTTTATAGTTGTTCCATGAGTATTTAAAGTGAATGGTGATTTTTTAAAAAAGAGAAAATTTTAGAAAAATTGTCAAAAAGTTGTAAATGTCACCATGTAACACTTAAGGTTAAACTTTGACCTCGAATAACCACAAAACCAGTGGACTTAGCGAAAAATCATGAAATACCTTATTTGAACAACGTCGAATTTCCTACAAGAATATATAAGTATTATATTCCATTAATTCAACAAGATTTTAAAACATTCTACGGAAACAAAAAAACTTCTCCCGTGTTTTTTTCCATTTAATAATTTGGCCGTCGTGGGAAACGGATTAATAATAATATTAAGAGCTAAAATTCGGCAGGAATTTTTTTAAATTTATTTAAAAACGATTTAGGACTATCATGAAATAAAATTAAAAAATTGTCTAAGTAAGGACAATCCTAATATGCATATACATATGTATCAATATTAACCTCAAATATCAAAAAGAGTCCTTATCAGTTTTCAATTCGTAACAATTTGATAAATCAGTGAAATTATCTAATGTATTGACTATATTCGTTCGAAAAATCTTAATTTTTAGGAATAAAGAGTGATAGGAACAGATCTGTTTCAATTTGAATTGGAAGCATTGAAAGTTTTAAAAGAGGACATGGACCCATTATTATGCTTCTTAAACGAAAATTTTCGTGTCACATAGAAAAAACAACAGGTATGGTGCAATGGGCAGTCAAAGCAGTTTTTAGCTTAAGCAAAAAAGCCAAAGTAGAAAGTTGAAATCAAACATTTTTTTTCATAGACTAAATTATAAAATTATATTGCACATACGTAGCAGAGAGCTGCCTATGAAACAGAAAAAATAGAAGGCAGATTTGAAATATGTTGTTGAGTTTAAATGCAGACATAAGGATATATATGGAAACTGGAGGCGGGAGGGGTAGGCATGGATTCGGGAATAAAAAAGGAAAGAAAAAGGGGAAAAAATAGACTTAGATTTACGAATATCATGTTAGCTTTAAATGCAAACACACCATGATATATATAAGAAATATAGGGAAGAATAGTTAGATTAGAAATAGGCATAAGAAAAAGGGAAGAAATTCACTTTTTGCACATAATAAAAATAATCAAGAGTTGATGGCCTTATTTATGCCTAATCAATGAATTAACGTATTAATCAATAAAAATCATACAAAATAGACAAAGAAGTTACAGTTGTATATAAAAAAGTAGTTGATGGAAAAATGTAGGATTCATAAAAAGAGCAGCAAAGAGAAATAGACTTGAGAAAATCGAAGATGATTTCACAAAAGAAATGAAGACTTTTTTGTCAACCATAAAATACAGTGAAACTATATGGTAATTGACAAGTCTATCATCCGTAAAATGTAAAAATAAAGAAAAAATTGAGAGAGAAAAATAAAGTAAAAAGAACAACATATAAGTGAGTTTAAAGGTTTTTAATGATAGACTTTAGGCTCTGCAATGAAAGAAAAAAAAATATGAAGCACATATTTCTATGTAAAGAAGAATAAAAAAGAAATAATTATATCAGTCAGAAATATTGGATTAGAAGATAATAGAAACATATGCAGGAGGAAAATGATTTATGTGAATGTATAAGATATTGTTCACGCCAAACGTGAACTTTTAATTTTATTTTCTAATTTCATTTATATTTAAGTTCGAACTTTATCGAACGGCTTATCACTTTCGCATATGCATTTGCTTTAGTTACACCTTTACTGTAATTTCAAACTATCTGTTAAACTTTC